>JANHZT010009427.1:5829-17986 GCA_032468215.1 Stegonotus admiraltiensis | reverse complement strand
CACAAGCACACACTGTTTATTTAATTCAGCGGCAGGTTGGATGTGCACTTGTGCAGCCGGCGCGTGGACCAGAGCGGCTCATTCAAGGAGAGTGAAAGACTCCGGTACCTTTCGGGCGCTTGCCTTCCCTGACAGCCAGCTGCGGGAGAAAGGTGAGCAGCAGGAGTCGGGGAATGGTGCATTCCCCGACTCCAGGGAATGGGGCGGGTGGGCGGAGTCTCCAGCTGCTATTGCTACCGGTTCTCTGAACCACCGGCCATCATCGCTACCTACTCGCCTGAGCCGGTCCAAACCGGGAGCATTTCACCCCTGCTACAAAGATCAGAATCATGCAGGCTTTGGTATTCGCTGTGACACTCTATGGAAGCAAAAGTTGGACTTTAGAGAAAAAGGATAGGAAGAATATGGATCCCTTTGAACTTTGGTGTAGGAGAGGACAATTTGGGGGGGGGTGAATGGAATACGATCCATAACTGGTCATTTTCAGATGTTCATAACTAGCTTTGTCCAAACTTGAACCCTCATTTGTCCAGTGTTTATCCGGTCTGGCCCTGCTGATCTTTAGAAAAGCCTTTCAGATGTGACCATCCCTTTTTTTAGCATGGAGGATGTGATGAGCAGTTTCCTATTGGGAGATGCTATGAATGTGAGCTAGGTTGCCTGTCTTTATTGTTGCTGATTCCTATCAGCTTTATTATTTATTTATTTATTTCCCATATTTATTATTTTTTACAAATAATTCAAAGTGTCCAACATAATCAATATTCCTTCCTCCTCCTATTTTCCCCACAATGGCCACCCTCTGAGGGGGGTTGGGCTGAGAGAGTTGGTGACTGGCCCAAGGTCACTCACCAACTTTCAAGGCTAAGGTGAGACTTAAACTCACACTCTCCCACTTTCTAATTTGGTGACTTAACTACTAGACCAGGGGTGTCAAACTCACGTGGTCCTGGCGGCATCACGTGATGTATTGGGACTTCCCACCCTCCTTTGTTAAACCAGGTGTGGGCATAGCCAGCATGTGACGCATCTGGCCCACAGGCCAGGAGTTTGACAGGCCTGCACTAGACAATACTGGCTCTTTGTCATACCTGTTTTCTTGCAAGCCAACTAGACTAGCATTGCCTGAGTTGGGTGGTGGGCTAAATCCAGATATAAATAAATGATCGATAGATAATAGATAAGCAGAAAGACAGACAGACATATGATAGAATGATAGAATAATAGCTAGACAGCTAGATAGCTAGATAGCTAGATAGCTAGATAGCTGGCTGACTGGCTGGCTGGCTGGCTGGCTGGATGGATGGATGGATGATTGACAGATGTTGAGAAGAGAGAGAGACAGACGGACAGACGGACAGACGGACAGACGGACAGACGTTGATGGGATCTTAGAGAATAATTGTTGAATGCATTTGGGAACATACAGGTTGGGGAAGGCCTTAATCCCAAGGAAGAACTCTGCTTAGGCTGCAAGTAAGTATCTTAAGGTGCTAAATTGAGGGAATTCCAAGGAGAATGTCAAAGAGAAAATAGGTCTGAAGCCCTTTCTCTGTAATCCATTTTCTATGCACAGAAAGGGATTTTGCTAGCTTTTACATTATTCATGTCATTTTCCCCACTTGAAGTCTAGAGTGAAACAGCCCTGGAGCAGTTTTACATGTGATGATAAAATCATTAGGGAAGCTTTATGTTAAAACCCAATCTGCTGCTCTTTGTAGAAGGAACAAATGCTTTCCAACTGTGGGTTTTTTTCTTCCTTTCTTTCTTTCGAATTTCAGTCCAACATTTTTTACTAGTTCTTCTGTCTTTCCGATTTGCAATTCCAGTTTTAACTTAAGTAGTGCATGCCTTATATTGTGATATATGAATGAAGACCACTTGAAAACATTTTTCCATGATAACTTTTTCCATTACAGATACCATCCCCGCAGAGCTACAGATTGCTTGCAACTCTTGCCATGTAGATTTTCCATGAATAATGAAAAGTCACTTGACTAAAACAGACTACATGAGATTCGGTCACAGTAAGACCTACTTCCTTAATTCTGCTTGGAAAATGCTTTGGGGGCATTCTTTGCGAAGACCAACGACGCGGTTCAAATCAGCAGAAATATCAACTTCTTTTCGCCACTGCTTCTAGAAAAGTGGTGTGTGTTAATTATTTAAGCAAAATATCAGGCGAAAGCTCTCAAAAGAATTATCATAACTCAGTCCATAGAGTAAGGGAATCAATACAGGTAATCCAGGGGTGGGTTCTAAAATTTTTTACTACCGGTTCTGTGGGTGTGGCTTATTTTGTGGTCATGGCTCGATGGTCATGTGACAATTCTTTAGGATTTAGCAGAGGTACTGGTCTACCAGGCTTTTAACTACTTGCAGAGCTGTACCGGTCTACCCATTTGTTCTTGGAGCATTCCGGTCTACCCATTTGTTTTTCGAGCGCACTGGTCTACCACCACATTGCCTTTTAACACTGATCAGCTGTAGGGCAGCCCTTTGAAGCCCCGCAGCAAGAGTTTAAACAGTTTTTTTCTTTCTAGCCAATCAGCTGGGATTCGGGAGGCAGCAAATAGATTGGGGGCGGGGCCAAATAAAAGGTAAGAATAACGAGGAGAGGGGGGGTGGGAGGGCCCAGCTCTTGAACAAAGAGTACCAGTTTGGTGACATCATATCGTTACCGCTACCAGCTCGGCCAAACCAGGCCGAACCGGGAGGAACCCACCACTGAGGTAATCCTTGACTTACAACCACAATTCAGCCCAAAATTTATGTTACTAAGCAAGACATTTGTTAAGTGAGTTTTGCCCCCATTTTTACAACATTTCTTGCCTCAGTTGTTAAGTGAATCACTGCCGTTGTTAATTTAGCAATCCGGTTGTTAAGTGACTCTAATCCGGCTTCCTCATTGATTTTGCTTGACAGAAGATCGCAAAAATTGATCACGTGATCCTGGGACACAGCCACCATCATAAATACGAACCTATTCTACGATCTTTCTCGCCATGATTGTTAAGTGAATCTGGCTTCCGCATTGACTTTGCTTGTCAGAAGGTCACAAAAGTTGATCCTGTGACTGTGAGAAACGTCATAAATATGAACCAGTTGCCAAGCATTCAAATTTTGGTCATGTGACCATGGGGGGGGGATGCTGCAACGTTTGCCAGTGTGTCACAAAATGGTCACAAGTCATTTTTTTCAATGCTGTTGTAACTTTGAATGGTCACTAAACAAGTTCTTGTAAGTTGAGGACTGCCTTTATTGGAACAGCCCTACTGAATAGATTGAAATGAATTGCCCAACCAGTCTGAGAAACTGATCAGAGGCAGTTCCTCTATCAAATACACTGGGGGGCGGGGGGGGCGGGGGAGGAGGCATAGTATTTTGAGCCTGAGCAGATTAACATTAGAACATGAAAATGAAAAATAAACAGACCTGGGAATTGTAGCGTTATGGGTTGCCAAAAGCACCAGGGTTCCTCTGGAACCTGTAGATATTGTTGTGCTTCTGTTATAAGCATAATAATTAGGCCAGTTCATATTATATTACAATATTTGTCATGTGCTTACGGGGCAGCAATGCTGTTTTTGTTAACCACTATCATGAAGATGCTTTATCCATAAAAGGCATCAGGGAAGGTTTGCCTAAATCAGGGGTGTCAAACTCAATTTCAATGAGTTCACAGTGTTATATTTGACTTCACAGGGCAGGGGATGGGTGTGGCCATGGTGGGCATGACATGGGAAAGTTGGGGATACCTGTGGTGGCCAAGTGTTAATGCAGGACTTCCCTGACACTGAATCTCATTCTCATTATAATCTCCTTCCTTCCTTCCTTCCTTCCTTCCTTCCTTCCTTCCTTCCTTCCTTCCTTCTCTTCATTTTCCTTCCCTCTTCATTCTCCTTTCTTCTTCCTTCCCCTCTTGCACTCTTCCCCTCTTGCCTTCTTTTTTCTTTGTCTTTCCCTTTCTCCTTTCCTGTCCCTTCCTGCATGCTCAAATGCAAAAGGGGAAACATTTATCCTTTTGTTTTGTTTTTAGTTTGTTTTGATAGCCCTCTGCCAGCGAAAATGGAGCCCAGGATGTGTGTGCATAGCCCCCCCGGCGCCCCAGTTTCAGCTGCAACGGACTCTTTCAGGCCTCTGTGTATGACCCCTCCCCCAAGCTCCATTTTTGCTGCAGAGGCACTGCAGCCAGCTGTTTCCAGGCTGGCTCCAAGGGCCGGATCTAAGCACCCCGCAGACCAGATCCAGCCCACGGGCTTTGAGTTTGACACCCCTGGCTTAAATAGAATTCAGCTGACCCAAGGGTGAAATCTCAACTGGTTTGCTACCGGTTTGCTGGCCGCGCATGTGTACTGCATGTACTGCGCATGTGCACTTGTGCAATATGCGCCAAAAGGAGGTTTGGGAAGGTAAGTAGAACAGCGAGTGTGGGATCAGCTGTGGCACATGGTTTAGCTTTGCTAGAAAGCAGGAAATCCTGCTTTCTAGGAAAGCTAAACCGCACGCCACAGGTGATTGTCGGATCGTAGCTTTTTTTAACTACCGATTCGACTGAATCTGTCGTTTTTTGTTTTTTTTTACTACCAGTTCGCCTGAACTGGTAGTTTTTCTCACTACCGGTTCAACCGATCCGGAGTGAACCGGAAGCATTTCACCCCTGATGCTGACCCCATAAAAACTGAATCTTGAATTTCCTGACCATTTTAGCTTCACTTTCATCAAGAACTCAAATGCAGTTTATTCCTTTAAAGCAGCGTTTTTCAAGTGAACAAGCTTCCAAGTGCATTGAGAACTTTAATTTCTGGAATCTGAAAAGCATTGGGTTAAGGAAAGTTGTTGTGATGAGCTGGCCTGAGTTAATAAGTCCTGCAAGACAAAAAAAAAAAAAGCTGTAAGGGACGGAGATACGTTTTTATTGCTTTCCCTAAGTAGCATTTCTGACCTCTTTTTGTGGCCTGGTTCAGAATGGAAAGCTTTCCCTTCCTCTCTGTAATATATACTCTACAACTTAATCTCCTTGTCCACATAAGCAACCATCCACATTTTGCTTCTGCCTTTGCTTCTGCCAAACATATATCCGTGCGCTTAGCCAATAATCTTCCTATAAGTCTAACATCAAATTATAGAGCAGGATGTTTTGTCGGTAACTGAAACCATTATCTTTGCAGTTAACAACTTGTAAACTATGCTTGCAGCCCTAAGGATCTGTTTTCGTAACTTGTCTGGCTATAACGTGTCTGCTCCACAGGAGATGAATGATGGTAAAAATATCGCAGACACAATATGTCAAAACAGACTGTTAAGCTTTCAATACAAATGGACCCCATGACACAACTTCACAGCACGTAATACTTCTTGTTCAGGACACCGGATATCTTTCCGTAATTTCCCCCCCCCCCAATTTTCTGCCCACTCCAGTAACCACACAGACCCCTCGCTGATTTGTTGTTCTACCCAAAAAGAAAAAAAAAAGGGGGGGGGGATGTGAAGCTAACATTTCTACAATCTCTAGGAACGATACTACACACATAGTACAAACAGATTATTTTAACTTGGAACACTGAAAACAAAAGAGCTGTGTGTTAGTTCATTCTTGATACTCTACGTGGAACATTTCCAGTATTTTACTTGAGAGCGATAAATAATGCTCTTCTATTAATATATGATCAGAGGCTGTCATTTATACACCAGGTGGCCTCGTGATATTAACGTTGTCTTTTCCCAGATATGGGTTTTCCTTAGAAACCTGTCCCATTTTGTGTGTTCAATTATCTGGATAGTTTATAATTTTTTTCCTTTCCCGGAAAGTAGTCCATTTGTGACATTGATTATTCCAGGAAACCATTCACTCAAGTAGCTCATTCAACTCTACTTCAGAATGAATTTGATCGTCCAACCTCCTTCCATAAAAATTATGTTATAGAGCACACAAATGAATTTGGGAGGACGTTATCCAGCAAGCAGCTAGGCACTGAAACCACTTCCATGATGATCCAATAATATGGTAGTGATGCTAATTATTTTCAACATCACACAGAAAAAGCTTTGATTCAAAAGTTCCATCATGAAATCAGTCGGGGTGAAAAATAGAGTTCTGAGGAAAAACACTGATGTGATGGATCTAATTTCATGAACAAGACAGACCTTACAATGTCAGGTCTAAATGTCTGTATGCATCCAGTTATTTATAAATTATCTACGGTATTACTATTTTAAAATCCATACAGTATATGAAAATGCTGGCTTCAGTGAAAGAAACCTAGGTTCTCTCAAATTCTTTGAATCCCAACATCCACCAGCCCTTTCCATTTGACTCGACTAATGGATTGTTAGAGGGTTGTTGTAGTCCAAGAAATGCATATGCAACCTGATTGGCTACTGTGACGGAATGCAATAGGCTGAATTCCCAGGAGGGAGGCAGTTCATTCCAGATAGTTTGTGTGAGAGAAAGAGAGTGAAGACAAGCCCTCCCTAATAGTTCTCTGAGTATACGATAGATCAGTGATGGCTAATCTTTTCCGGACCGAGTGCCCAAAGCGTGCGCACCCGAACCCCCAAAATGCAATGCGCGTACCGCCCCCACGCATGCACCCTGCTCCCCATGCATGAGCATGTGGACCCCCGCATGTGCCCCCCATGCATACACACATGCCCCCTGCATGCGCAGCAAAGCCCTGAAGATCAGCTGGTCAGTGGGAGGCATGTGCGCATGTGTGGCAGAGCTGAACTGGGGAGATGGCTCACATGCCCACAGAGAGCGCACTACGTGCCACCTCTGGCACGTATGCCATAGGTTCTCCATCACAGCAATATATGCAGATAGTAGAGTACTTCAGTTTGACAAGATTCTGTCCAGAAGTATAGATCAATAAAGAATTCAGCTTGGAAGTATGTCTTTCTTGATTTTGGAGCCACACTTGAATGGTACTGATTTCTTCAGGACCTCATCCGTTATAATACAGAATAATATCTGCAAATAAATTTTGGTAGCCTGAGGTGATTGCATTCTCTTCTTTCAATTGACAATAGCCTATTTTATTGCTCCTGTTTGAAATAAAAGCATATAATTCAATTGATCAGCATTTCTTTCTGGGTTTTTATCAGATGGTCTATGTGAGATGAGCCATTTATGTTAAGTTCTGCTTTCCTGCCATCAAAATAAATTCATAGTAATAATCTTAGTGGGTTTTTATTTTCCCGGTTTGTTTTTTTTATGTCGGCTGCTATTTATTTTTGAGTCTGTCTTGCTGTGGGAAATTGTAACCACAGGTATTGTATATATATGGTAGAAGCTGACAGACATTTTCAACCCAGATTTTAGTTTTGGGTTGACTTTGTTTTCATTGCTTTCCTAGAAACTTTGTGATAATGTATTGATATTTTTTTCCACCCCAGTTTAAAAGATATTGGTTGTCATAGCCCAGACTACAAATACAGACTCTCTAATTGATTTTTCTCCACCAATCATTTTCTTTTTTTGCTCACACAAGTATCCTCAATCATTGAAGAGATGGTATGGTCCACGGGGATGTCTCAAAGAGCCCTCTGGTGGCTTGTGAGTTGTTCTCCAGCTACAGAGTACAATTATAATTAGTCAAGAAACTGCTCATGTAGAAATGTTAGGCTCTTTCCAAGTTTAAGTGGAAATTACTCATTGCTTGATTGCCCCACGTATTTAACTCTTCTGGGCTCAACCATTTCCCCCCTGAGATTTGATGTTATGAAAAATATTACAAAAGATTTTCATGGTCTGACAGAGATTTTTGGTACTGAAAGGTGTATATGTGATCTTACCATGATGGATACAAATTGGGCAAGCACTATTTCATGTGGTGGACGGGTGGGGGCAGCTTATCAAGGTTAGATTGTCAAGCACTATTCTATTACCCCTCCGTCTATGCCTGTTCCACAAAGATGCAAACATTTGAGCCTCTCCTTCATTCTATTACTTGGATTTCTAGTTTGGTTTTCATCCAGGAAGACAAGTCAGCAGTATACATATCTGTTCAATCTCCAATTACTCCCGTAACAACAATCCAGTTGGGAGGTACGGTCTAGCCCAAAGTCTCTTGTGAGTTTCCATACCAGATGTAGATTTGAACGTCACTTACTACCTTATCCCACTAGATCAGGGGTGTCAAACTCAAGGCCCAGGGGCCAGAACCAACCCCCAGGTCAGGGGTGAAATCTACTTACCTTCCCTACCAATTCGGAAGTGTGTGCACATGTCACATGTGCACGCGGACCTTCTATGCATGCAAAAACCCTTCTGCATATGCGCAGAGAGTAAAAAACAGGTTACTTCCTGGCTAACACCAGGAAGTAATGACAACCGGGTGGGTGGGCGGAGCCTCGTGCTGTCGTCGCTACCAGTTCTCCGAATCACCCACCACCATCGCTACCGGTTCGGGTGAACTGGTCCGAACCGGTAGCATTTCACTCCTGCCCCAGGTGCTTAAATCTAGCCCACGGGGCCACCCTGGAAACAGTGAAGGACCGGCCTGCGGTGCCTCTGCCAGAGAAAACGGAGCTCAGGAGTGCTGCGGGCAGCCCTCCCTGAGCTCCGTTTTCGCTGGCAGAGGGTTGCAGGAAGCCGTCACAGCCGAAAATGGAGTGCAGGAGCCCCTTTTTGCTGGCAGAGTGCTTGGAACGCTACAGGCGCCCCCGATGTGAATGACATCAAGCTGGCCACACCCTCCCTGGCCATGCCCACCCTGCCCCTTGAGGTCAAACACAACCCAGATGTGGCCCTCAATGAAATCGCGTTTGACACCCCTGCACTTGATCAAGAGTGTCCAACCTTAGCAACTTCAAGACTTGTGAACTTCAACTCCCACGACTGGCTGGGGATTTTGGGGAGTTGGTCCAGAAGTCTTAAAGTTGCCAAGGTTAGAAACCCCTACACTAGACCAGTGGTGGGTTGCTCCCAGTTCTGTCCAGTTCTTTAGAACTGGTAGTAAACGCGGCGGGAGGCTCTGCCCACTCGCCCCAACAATGATCTACGCATGTGCAGAAGCTTCCCGTTCCCGTTGCGAACCGGTAGTAAAGGTAAGTAGAACCCACCCCTGCACTAGACATACCCATAAAGATGTCAAATGTTTGTGTGTTTGTTTGTGTACATTATAGCTTGCCCGGTACTATTGCTCTCAAATAAGCTAAATATTGGTCTTGAAAACTTTACAGTTTTCAAGTTAGTCTTGGAGGTGTTTCATCAATTAATTTCCACTGGTCCTTAGATGCTTGTCCTGATCAACAACAACATCCCTGACCATTTTTATTGATTTGCTTTAACTTAGTTCTTTTAAGCTTCACCCTTAAGTGTTATTGTCTAGTGTTTTGTATTGTAAGCCATTTTTATTGATTTTTTTTAAAAAAAAATTATTCTGTTGTACACACAGCTATGGAAAGATTTTCATTCTGAAAGGATGAATAAAAATGCATTAAATAAATCTAAACCTTAGGACAGCCACAATAGAGTTCTATTAGAAATGAGGCGTAAAGCTGTCAAGGTCATAGGAGCAGACCATATTTTATGGTCTACTGAAAAAATGAAAGAGTCTTTCGGGGAGATACCATTCCTGCAGACAACTTTCCAATAATGACAGAACTTCCCAGACTCCCACAGAAAGGTCTCTGCCTCAATTCATCAAAGGATGTGAACCACAACCTGAAGGAAAAGTGGTGTGCCTTCAGGCGGCGTCTACCCCAAGTGTTCCAAAGACAAGTTCTCCATCAGACTTCATGAGGCAACTGTCTCAGACAGCTGGTCTGGTAGATCCTGAAAGAACATCCAACCAATGACCCTTTCGTTGATTATTATTTATTTTTGTCTTTCCAAGCCAGGGGAGAAGTTCTGACAGGATTTTCTCCCTCTCATGCCAGAAGAATGCAATTAGCCTTTAGGCGATGGTGTTTCAAGATGGGTTTTCCCCTCCAAGAATTTCCACCTTCCTTTCTGCCATTAGTTTCCCTGCAGTTAATCCAAGCCTTCATCTATCTCATCCAGAAAGCACTCCGGCCATCAGCTTAATGGGGCAGGACGTTTTTCCTCCGGGGCAGCAGTTTTGTTTGGGTCAAAGGGGGAGAGAAAACACTTACAATTCTTGCTATGCCTTTGCTCCTTTTGTTGAGGGAGGCTTTTTAAAAAAGAGAATGGAAGATCAATAACATAAGGGACAATTCTGAAATGTAGGAAGGGTATACAACAGAACCGAGGGAATGACATGCAAAGGGCACAGATTAAAAGCAAAGCCCCTTTAAAATGCTTGGGCGTACAAAAAGATTTTCTCCAGGAGCCTAAATGACGGGGACATTGTTCCTAGGCAAGTCTTCCTGGGGAAAAAAAAATCATTTTGTAATTGAGGGGAAGTGCTTAAAGAGCTTCGTCATTGTCCTTCACCTCCTCTTGTTTTGATAAGAAAGGTACCGATAGAAGGAGTGTGTCAGACTAATAGACTAGGACTATAGCATGGAAAATTTCATAATATCGATCTTAAAATATTAACTTTTTTTAATATAAAAATCAGAGATACCCACATGATACCATGACTTTGCAAATACGATACCACATACAAGTCGTCCTCAACTTACGATCACAATTGAGCCCAACATTTCTGTGGCTAATAAAGGTAAAGGTTCCCCTTGCACATAGGTGCTAATCGTTCCTGACTCTAGGGGGCGGTGCTCATCTCCGTTTCAAAGCCAAAGAACTAGTGCTGTCTGAAGACATCTCCGTGGTCATGTGGCTGGCATGACTAAACACCAAAGGCTCACGGAACGCTGTTACCTTCCCACCAAAGGTGGTCCCTATTTTCTACTTGCATTTTTTACGTGCTTTCGAACTGCTAGGTTGGCAGAAGCTGGGCAAGTAACGGGAGCTCACCCCGTTATGCGCACTAAGGATTAGAACTACTGAACTGCCAACTTTTCAATGGACAAGCTCAGCATTTTTCTGTGGCTAATAGGGACAAGCTAAGTGAGCGTGGCCCCGTTTTGCAACCTTTCTTGCCACCGTGGTTAAGCAAATCACTGAAGCTGTAAAGTTAGTAATATGGTTGTTAAGAGAATCCGGCTTCCCCATTGACTTTGCTTCAGGGGTGAAATCCAGCAGGTACCGACAGGTTCTGGAGAACTGGTAGCGGAAATTTTGAGTAGTTTGGAGAACCGGCAAATACCACCTCTGGCTGGCCCCAGAGTGGGGTAGGAATGGAGATTTTGCAGTATCCTTCCCCTGGAGTGGGGAGGGAATGGGGATTTTGCCGTATCCTTCCCCTGCCACGCCCACCAAGCCACGCCCACCAAGCCACGCCACGCCCACCAAGCCACGCCCACAGAACTGGTAGTAAAGGAATTTTGATTTCACCACTGCTTTGCTTGTCACAAAAGGGGATCAAAATGACCCAGGATACTGCAGCCGTCATATGTATGAATCAGTTGCCAAGTATCCAAATTTTATTCACACGACCATGGGGATGCTACTACTGTCATAAGTGTGAAAAATGTTCATTGGTCACATTTTTTTTTCCAGTTCCGTTGTAACTTTGAATAGCCTTTAAATGAACTGTTGTAAATTGAGGCCTAACTGCACATACATACATACCTAAGCACATCCCAACACACTCTCATTCCAAAATAGGCCATTCAGTAATCCATCTTCTACAGCAGTGTTTCTCAACCTTGGTAGCTTGAAGACGGGCGGACTTCAACTCCCAGAATCCCCCAGCCAGCAACGCTAGCTGGGAGATTCTGGGAGTTGAAGTCTGCCCATCTTCAAGCTACCAAGGTTGAGAAACAGTGTTCTACAGTAAAGCCTCTGCAGTTTGCAGTTGATCTTCGAAAGAAACGCTGCTCACTTTGATCAAAAGAAGTTGCTTCTTTCATTATCGTCCCAGAGGTGCTTTTTTTCCCAAAAGGCAACTGGACTTTATTTATTTATTTATTGGCGCGATTTATATTTATTTATTTATTTATTTATTTGATTTATATGCCGCCCTTCTCTGGACACTCAGGGCGGCTTACAACGTGTTAAGCAATAGCCTTCATACTTTTGTATATACTTGCTTAGTAGGGCTTTTTGCCCCCTCCCCCAAGCGGTGTTCTATTTTATACAAAGTCAGCTTATTGCCCCCACAATCCGGGTCCTCATTTTACCTAC
>JANHZT010009426.1:0-13881 GCA_032468215.1 Stegonotus admiraltiensis | reverse complement strand
CAAGTAGCATTTCATTTAGAAATTTTCCTGATGCTGGGACGTAAATGCCTGTTCGTGGCAGTCTTACGAACGTTGTTTAGTTAACTCATCTGTTCCCATTTTAGTCCTCCGTACTGTTCTTTGCGAGCCCTTGTCCGTCATTTACAGCAGGAATTAGTATTATTATTCAGCATACGCAACATATGAAAACACAGCTGCTGATTCTTTAGCTGGTGTTGGTCTTCATATGTATCCATTTCCCCCCCAAGAACCTATAATGCCATCATATTTATTTTATTTATTAGATTTATGTGCCGCTATCTCGTCTATGTGATGATGATGATGATGATGATGATGATGATGATGATTCATTACACAGTCAGCCACATGTTTAGACTGGATTTGGCATTTCAATCCACCTATTGACTCATTTCTAAGGATCTGGGATAGGCAGATGTTGTTGTTGTTATAATAATAATAATAATAATTATTATTATTATTATTAAATTTATACTCTTGGAATTACACAATTCGTTTACCTTACCATTTCTACCCATGGTTACCTCTGTATTTAAAATATTGTCACCTTATTTTTCTGCATAAAAATGAGATTTATACAGACTGTCGGGTCAATTAATGTGTTCCTCTTGGGAGGGGCAGAACTATTGTTAAAATATTCACCAATGACAGACAGCATGAAACTTTAGTAAGGGAAAAGAGAGAACACGATGAATAATGGTTCTAGTTCAGCCATGGAAAGACTTCTCTTCCTCCTGGGAGAGTCCTACATCCATAAGATAACAATCAAGATACAATCAACATGTTGCACAAGGTTGGCAGGGAGAGAACAACCAGAGAGCATGTGCGATTGTTTTTCTCAGGCTGAAGACAGTAAAGCCTTACTAAGTATATGATTGTTCCTCCACTGTACTATATGCTTCATACACTGATATGTTGATCAGAACTACTGTGCTAGCTAAAAGGAAACGCTAGGCAGGAACACAACAGTGCTGAAAAACCGGAGCAGGGAACTTTGTTTTCCAATCTCCTCTTAAATTTATTTTGGTAATAGGTTTGGCCTAATTCTAATGGAGGATTCCCACATTCTGATATTGCTCATTGCTGTGCATTGGGAGCAGAGCTCCAATTCTTTTTTCTGAAATACGAGAAACAGAAAACAGTGTTTTTCCTGGGCAGAGAAATCCTTGGATTTCTACCACTTATTATTTGCCAAAGGGCAAAAATAACTGCAGTGTTTCCTTTATTTTCCAGACCCAACGTCCCGCTCCTCCCTTTTTTCATATGGGGAGGACACAGAAGAGAAACTGGTGCTAAATCAAGCTTGTGGCATGTGACTAAACTCCATCTTTCCCCTCTTCCTGTTGTTTAATGCAACCGAACACCAGAATGCCAGTGGCAGGGGCAACATTCCTTGTTCATGTTTCAGAATTAAGTCTCTTTCTGAAAAATTACACTTCTCCTGCTGTCCTGCTTGTTCCCTCTGATTTGCTTGCCTAGAGAATCGAACAACAAAACTGTAAAACAAAAATCACACACACACACACACACACACACACACAGAGTTGGCGGTCTCTCTGACAAAACTTTTCCTCCCTTTACTGTCTCAAGGAGAGTCACACAAGAACACAGGAATCACCCTTGCTTTGAATCGTAAGGCTAACCAGGTAGGTCGGTTTGGCCTGCACTGAGCAGCAGTATTCAAATCAGGGACCTTTTCATGCAAAGCAACAATGGAGACCCTTCTGGTACCCCCTCCCAACCAACCCACCCTTCCTATGCTGATGGCATCCTCTGGAACCAGCCGCACGAACCTGATCAGAAGGCTCAGTTGGTCTGGATGGTGCAACTGACATGGAAGGCTGCTAAGCTCCATTTCTCTGTAGCCTTGACTCTCTGACATGCCATTAATTATTTAACACTGTTAATTATTAGTTTTCCTTCCCCATTCATGAATTATTCTATCAGGACTCTGGTTGCACTTTAGCCATTCCTGTACAATGCTTAGCTTCCTGCAAGTCCTGGTATCACATTTGCTGAGCTGAGATCACCCCCAACCGTGGCTCAGCAATTTGATCAGGCAAATTGGTAGATGAAGCTTGGCCTCCAAAACATCATGCTGACTTCAGTCCACAATTCTTTTCTCTTGTCTACTGTTTAATCCATATACATGGGGGGTTTTTTTCTCCCTGAGGAAGGAGTGGGATATTGAAATATGGAGCGGTTGATTGGATGGCATCCACAATTCACAAAAGTCCCTGAGTGGTGGTGGCCCTATTTTGTGCCAGCAGAAGAAAACAAAGCATACCTATAGTTTGTGCTGTCCTGAGAGTTCTGACATTATTATTATTTCTTTTTCTTTCTCCTCCTCTCTCCCCGAAAAGGAATTGTGATGGAAATACTTCATCCTGAGTTTTGACTAGTCCAGGATGATCAGCAGACTCATCAAGCATTTTCATCAAGATCTTTTCTGCTCCTATTCTCTTCTGTCTTACTTCTCCGGTATTAAAGAAGCAGATTAAATCTCAACTCTTTGCATGCGTCAAAGAAGATTGAACAAAAATGTTTTGAAAAGCTGATCAAGGGTGACCTAGAAAACAAGCACGACAAGAATCAAGATAGAAAGAGTGGTGCCCAGGAAGCTCCTGGCTGCCCCACAACTGTCGGGAAGATGGCCTTGTGATTTTTTGACTGGCATACTAATGAACAGAAATTGAGCCATTTTGATAGAGTCAAATGAGAACTGGCTGCAGTTATTAAAAGGATGTTAATTATGGGGTTGGGTGTAGAGACAGTAGACGTGGACAGACACGACTGCCTTGGTTAGCCGAAATCTTTGTCCAAATAGTGACAAGTCACAGCAACTCAACTATTCTTCCTTTCCCATGGTCAAGGCCAGGTTTTTGTTTTTTGTTTTTTGTTTGGAAGTACAAACTTTCCTAGATTATGTATGTCAAGAGCTGGACTTGGAGAAATGTTAACTGCACAGGTGAAGGAAAATGTGTGTATTTGCAAGATTGAGAAAATAAGAAAATAAAGGATTCCTTCGTCAGTTAATATTCTGTTGGCACACATGTTCTTGTGGGATCGTTACTATTGACAATTGCTTCATAGAGACCTCCAGACATAATTATTTGATTTCCCGTAAAGATTTCCACACCCAGAGAAAAGTGGAGCAATGTTAACTTCTGGTTGTTCTAACTGCAGCTGACTTCCAACTATGGAGACCCTCCTGGGCTCCTTTCAGATTTGGGCGTCAGTGTGGCCACCATGAGAGTTGGGGTGGTTACAAGTTGTACCTCTTGGAAGGAAAATTATAACTGGGGTAGATTAGATTAAAAGAGTTACCTCTGGTGCTGACAAGCAGCTTTTTATACCTAATGTAAACTTGGTAGCAGTAAAACTTACAGGAGTATTTGATATGGATTTTGGTTATTTCTGTTTGCCATTGTGGAACAAATCTAACACAATATCAAAAGGAAACCGAGAAAATTTGCGATTTCTAGTGCAGATCAGCTGCAGTCCCAGATACGTTAGGTTTTGTAGGACATGTGCTGAAAACAGGAGAAAATGGTGGCAAAGACTTGAGCTGCATTGTGTGGGTAGTGGACTTAATGCAAAGAATGAGAAATTCCAGGCCGTCTGTTTCTGCATGTTGCTAGAGATGAGGCAACCAAAGTCTTTACTACGGTTTGACCAAGAGTCTGATAAACAAAAGCTGCAAACGTTGTTTGAGAAACGTGAAAATAACTGTGTATTGACTGAGAATATTACATTGTGAAAAGCCTACAAAGGAACAAAAAGGAGATATCCATTCTATAACGGAGTTAAAACTTGCAGCGCGTTTTGGGGGAATTCTTTAAAAATTGTATCATGTATGGAATGAAATCAGTGGTGGGTTGCCCCCGGTTCAGACCGATTCTCAAGAACCGGTAGTAAAATCAACGGGAGGCTCCGCCCACTGACCCGGACGTCATCAGGAAGCTTCTGCGCATGCACAGAAGAGCGTGCACACGGCCCTGTTGCGAACCGGTAGTAAAGGTAAGTAGAACCCATCCCTGAATGAAACCTCAAAGAGTTACAGAAAGATGATTAATGTTGGAAGATGCTGTTGATGTCTGTAGAGCTGAGGAGTAAGCTGTAACTCAGTTAAAAGGAAACGGAAGTTCTGAGCAGTAAAACGTTAAACTCAACAAAAGCGACATCTTCACAATCCCTTGGGATGCTAAAGGCCGGAGAGTGGAAACACCTACCTAGAGTTTATCTTCCTGAAACAACCTGCTCGGCTGTTGAGGTACAGCAAAGCTCCTTCATTTTGCAAAACTGTATAGAACTAATGGCAAACATCTTATGTGCTCTGAATGAAGAAGAACTTTTGACCAGTTTTTTTAAATAGAGGGAATAAAAGATGGACGGGTTGTTTATTTAATTATAGATTGTTACAAAATTGAAATTGTAAGATTTACAGGGGCATAAGTAAATGCTGGGTCTTATTGAACAGTTCCAAGGGCAGGGGGGATGTGAAATAAATTGCAGGTATAAGTTATGAGTTTGATATTAAAGTTCTAGTTGTGGATTTTAAAACAAGGACTACCTTAGGTTAAGTACAGTAATTCATTTAAATCTTGTATTGAAAGTTTTTGCAAGAAGTAGAATTTTAAATTCACGTGTAATACAGCAAACACATTTAAAAATTGATTTTTAGTTAGGATACCTAACAGGACATTATTGAATTGAATTTAAATGAAATGAAATGAAATGAAATGAAATGAATCAAATTGAATTAACAAGTACTTCCTGTGCACCAAGAAATAATCCAGCAATCATAAAAATGGAACAAGAACCGAATAGAATGGAACACAGGGGTTGTAATAAAAGTGGGTGACTCTACTGAATGAGTAAACTGAGTACTAATTATGGAGAAACCAGGATGGAAACAAAGATAGTTTCGGTTCCAGGAATTTAAATAAAACTATTTTAAGAAAACGCTATTACTAACTGTAGAAGAAGAATTCGTGGGAACACAATGGTTTATGGTTTTCAATGCAAGTAGTTTTTTTTAAAATGCAGTTAGATTACAGGAGTTTGGAGATACAAATTTTTAAAATCTGATAAGTACAAATTTAAAAGTTTATTTGATATTTCTTTTCCCCCCAGAAGTTATAAAATGCTACAGATTCTAAATGATTTAGAAGCAGTGCTTTGTGACATTTAATGATGATGTTCTGGCACAGGTTAAGCATAAACAAGAACACAAAAATTAACAAGCTTTCAAAAAGGTGGAGAAAAAAATAAATGAAAATAAATGAAAATATATGCTTAGATTAAATGAGGTGAAGTATTTGGGGCATATGTTAATTGCAGTGCTGTGAAACCTGACAAAATAAAGATTGAAACTATTGTTAATGTACTGAGCAATATTTAAATATGGCTAATTATTTAGCAAAACGTCTTCCAGAAATGGAATTACAGTGGATGCCAATTGATGAAGACAAATTTAATAAATTAAGAGAGTTGTAAACAAAGGCACCCGTGTTACTATATAAGGTGAAAAACTGTGTCGTCAGTAGATGCCAGTGCATCTGATTTAGATGCAGTATTGCTACCTGGAAGGTTTCCTCTGGCATCTCTCTAAAGCCATGGGTGAAGCACAACAAAATTATTCTCAGATAGAAAAAGAAATGTTAGCTATCATTTTTGGATCTACAAGAATTCTCTCTGCTTCCAGAAAACAACTTCCACTAGAGACTTGATCATAAATCTTTGCAAGCTATTTTTAAGGAACTGTTATACTGTTCATGTGTAGGAATCCAAAGTTGGCTATTAATGTAGTGATCACAATAAATGTTTAAGTCTGGAAATAGCCAGTAATTGCATGTGGTTTGCCTGTCCGGAGGTCTTTTACAAAACAAAGATACCGCAATGTACAGGAAGCCTTCTTTATGATAGAAAAGTGGAAGAATTTAAAGATGCTACATTAAATGATAGACTGTTACAATTATTCAGGAAAATGAAATGAAAATCAAAATGACCATGTCTCAAAAAGGAAAGACCTTCCAGAGAATGTAAAAAAATACTAGAATTAAAGAAAGAAGTTAAACATTTACTTTTCAAGAATGATACAGTGTTCATACTTGAACAGCTAGCAGTAAGAATTTGAAAATGATATATAGAAGGCCTTTAAAGGTTTTCTTTTGGCTAGGTGTGAATACTCCAAAGATAATGTACAAGGTATATCAGATTTTTGGGAAAATAAAGCATCAACAGAAATTAGTTCAGAAATTAGAAATTGGATTAGTTTATGAGATCTTAGCAGAAGTTGGGAATGACTATATTTGAATTTTAAAAACATTTTGTACTGGTTGTTTTTCTAAATTTTGTGACGTTTGCGTACAATTTTTGTTTAGTCAAATAATAATTTTGCGTTATCTCTTTTCATAAATTGTGGAATCTCTGAAGATATTGTTTTACTTAGCTTTATTTATCTTGATGTTTTTGGATTTTGCTCTTCTATTGTGGTTCTTTTAATAAGTTGTTTTTTAATTGTCAGCCATTCAGAGTTGTTTGGAAGTGGGGCAGCCTATAAATTAAATAAATTTTTCATTATACAATTACATTGTATAATTTTGTACATTATACATTTTGTATAAATTTTACATTGTGTCGCCACAATGTAAAAAAGATGTGCAGAGAAGAGCAACAAAGATGATTATGGGACCAGAGGCTAAAACATATGAAGAACGGATGCTGGAACTGGGTATGTCTAGTCTTATGAAAAGAAGGACTAGGGGTGACATGATAGCAGTGTTCCAATATCTCAGGGGCTGCCACAAAGAAGAGGGAGTCAAACTATTTTCCAAAGCACCTGAAGGCAGGACAAGAAGCAGCGAATGGAAACTAATCAAGGAGAGAAGCAATCTAGAACTAAGGGGAAATTTCCTGACAGAACAATTAATCAGTGGTACAACTTGCCTCCAGATGTTGTGGTGCTCCATCACTGGAAGTTTATAAGAAGAGATTGGACAACCATTTGTCTGAAATGGTGGAGGGTTTCCTGCCTGAGCAGAAGGTTGGACTATAAGACCTCGAAGGTCCTTTCCAACTCTGTTATTCTGTAAATAAAATCGAAGACAAAATAAAGTAATAAAATAAAAATAATTAAATAACAGATCATGGGCAACAATTTTGCTCATTGGAATTTGCAAATAATTATAACTTCATAGACTCTATTCCTAGGTTACATTACATCCAATCAAAAGAGATTATAAGGAGCTGTAGAAAGGATCTATCTAAGCTTTACTGCCACCTGAGATGTTTTCAAGTCCATCTCTGGCATCGTGAAATAAGGACAGTGGCAGGGAAAGCTGTGGCAGCCCCAAAGGGGCCCACCCAACCTGGGCAAAGTCAACCTGAAGGAGGGATACAGAGCAGCCATCGCCATCGCCGCCTTCCTTTATTCCTACGACTCTCGGTTCTATTCCAGCAATGGAAAATACAAATTCCTTCCTCACCCCAGAAGGTATACACATACCCCAGGAAAGCAAACACTCCCAAAAGTCTGAAAGTCATAAATGCACCTTGCAAACATACCTTTGTCCTCAACACACTCACAGCAGATGTCCCCCCCCCCCGGCTCCCCATTGGTAATTTCCCCTTTCTGCCCAAACAGTTGCAAAATAAGGGTTCGATTGTTTTAAACAAACCCTTATGCACCTATAAGATAGAAGGTGAGACAAAACAAAGGAAACTCATGCTGTGGATGAATTTCTTTCAAAAGAATCCATGAAGAAAGAAAAACTCTTGGAATAACCTCACAGGTAAGGAACTGCACAATCTGCGAGTCAATGGAGATGATGGCCAGGCATTTGCCAAAACATTCTAGAGCTAACTTTTGCAAGACTACCCTAATAACTAAACCAGCTGCAATAATGAATTAAAAGAGACAGAGAATATCTCCCCCCTACCCATCCCTGGGGTGAAGTATTTCAAGCATAAGAGAGAGGGGGAGGGAGGGAAGGTAGGAAAATCCCTGAAAACCATTCCCTCCCCCTTCAACAAACCCACACAGCCCACCACACAAACTCTGTGTGCGCATCATGTGCTGAAAAGAGGAATAACGATTTGCAGAAATGTAAATCAAAGGTGGGGATGGAGTGAAAAATTGGTCATAATCAAGAGAATAACCAAACCCCAAAGATCGCCACACTCCTGTGTTGTTGTCATAGTCTTGAGTGTCTCCCCCTATTCTTCCTCTGGTCTGCAGGCATCAATTTACATAGTACAACCAGTAAACCAGGTTGAAGAATCCAAAAGTGATGGGGAAAATGATCCTTGACCATTTGTCAATGGTGCTGACATCTGCCAGGTCAGGAATTTTGAGCTTCAGCTTGGATGATCGTCGGCGGAGTCGGCAGTTGGCACGATTACGGGCTGCCGCATGATGGGTCAACGGGACATGGCGTTCTAACGGTGGGTGGTGTCCAAAACCATCTCGGGGTCCCAGCTGTTTGCGGAACTGGATTCCTGATCCTTCATAGGACATGACAGAGTTTCGTGATTCTCCACCTGTTGTCATCATATCAGACGCTAATAATTCATTGTTCATTTCCAAAGAGCTGAGAAGAATGTTGCCATAAGGGTCCACCTGAAAAAAAGGGCCAGAGATATTGCACAGTATTAACATTTCATCTGTACAATGGATGATACCTGAACACAGGTGTTGTCATAAATGATACATTCATTTGAGCAGCTTTTTCACAAATTTCCATGGAAAGAATCAAGTGTGAAAGTACAGATAGTCCTCAGGTTACCACTGACAATTGAGACCAAATTTTCCATTGCTAAGTGATGCTGTCGGCTTTGGAAGCCTTATTAGGCCGGAAGCTTCCCTGCTGCCACCTTCTCATGTGTGGGAAAGTAGGAGGGGGGATTTAGTAGAAGGGTGGTATGTAGACATAATAGCTTTCTTCCTGTTGGTCAAGGTCAGGGCGATCCTGCATCTGGAAAAGAAGTGGTCGGAGTGATGTCTCGAAAAGGGATGGATGGTAATTGGAGCATGTGGTCATCTGAGGAGTGAGGGGATGGTTTGGGGGGTTTTGATTTACTGAGGGAAAACCTGGACCTCTCAGATTCGGGTTTTCCCAGCTGTGCCAGTTTACCTAATCTAGTAAATAGAACTTTGGAAAATGCTTGCTTCAGAGTTTTACTTGGAGTTGGGGGTTTTCTGGAATGCTGACCAGATGATGCCATCTGACCATGTCACTTAGCAATGGCAATTCCAGCAGTCCTGGTTACTGTTGTAATCCAAGGGCTCTGTGGGTCATTAAGAGAGGACCTCATGTGATCATGACTTCTACCTTCCTATTGCCTTCCTTGCTGTCTTTGCTCATAGGAAACCAACAGGGAGTATCAAAAATCATGAATATGTGGCCATGAGGAATGTTTAATGACTTGCATTTCAAGGACTGGATGTGAGTACTATTTGTTCAGTGCTGTCATCTCTGAACCGTCGCTGAATGTATGGGTGTAATCTAAGAACTACCTGTAAAGCGTTTGCAGGAAGAGAAAGCAAATATTATGTATGAACAAGTATTCGAAAACAGATCCCTTTTCCAATAGAGTAAATGAAAAATAAAGATATTTTTCCACACTTGGTGGGAGGACAAAATGAAAGAGACTCTGGATTAGGAAACCTGCATCTAAGAAAAGGATTGCTCCAAAAAGTGAGGAAGGTATAATCTTTATAAAGAGAAAAATAGAAGGTAGTAAAGAAAACCCCAAAGAGGAGCAGAATGAAGAATAAAAGTGATAAAAGCTTTAGGATGAAACTAAACTAAGGGAATGCTACAAGCCAAGGAGTATTTAAGAAATTTGTATAGGTGTGTTTTATCTCTATAAAGATAATGATTAGTGGAAGATTGGCATGAATAATAAATTGTATAAATGTTTGTCAAAGGAAAATGTAACCTTCAAAATCTTCCTCCTTGCTCTCTACACTTAACACTCACAAGATGCAACCTGTACTTTGCCGGGAATTCTGCAATGAGGAAGGCAACCAACCTGCTCTCTCACCCGCTTCTCCTCATAGCGGTGCTTCTCGTTTGTTGCCTTGTTGAGACGCTCGCTCTGTTTTTTCTGCTGCCAGGGGCCCCGGCCGAAGAAAATGTAGTTGACGAAGGCATATTCCAGGAGTGCCAGAAACACAAAGACAAAGCAGCCCATGAGATAGACGTCGATGGCTTTGACATAGGGGATTTTGGGCAGGGTTTCCCGAAGGTGCGTGTTGATGGTCGTCATGGTGAGGACTGTGGTGACCCCTGTGGAGGGAATGTTCAGACACACATTATGTGCTTTCAGACTGATTGTTGTTGGGAAAAGATTTTCAGTGGAGCAAGGGCAGCTGCAAAGCACCTTTTTAAAATACTTTTGGAGACAATTTTAAAAAAAAAACTACAGCATACCAGGGAGGGATGATTGTGTGAAAAGCCTGTGCTAATTCTGCAAAAGAAAGCTGATTCCTGGGTGGAGTGCCTCTCCTCAGGGTCTCTGCGGCCTGCCCCTTTTATGGTCGGATTCTGGATTAAGTACCAGTAGCCACTGTAACAAGTCTCAGGTTGCTCTGTTATTTACTTGACAATACTGTACAAGATCCGCAATACAAGTCTTGTGAGTTTGGGCATACATTGATACAGAGGTGCTGGGAGTTGAGTGGCATATTATTGTTGGTGGAACAGTTAGCCAGATGTTTAGACTGGGTTTGGCATTTTTATGGCATGCCCCTGAAGATTTGGCTCTTCGCCTAAGTCTTTGATGAGAAAGGATAGAAGTCTCCTCTTAAATTAGGTTGTTTTCATTTGTTCCCACCTGGTTTGTCATCCTGCTATCTTTAACCTTGCTTTTGTTGTTCTTTGTGTTTTTAATGTCTTAAAACATTTGTAAATTGCCCAGAATTGCTGTCAACTGGGCAGAATAATAATCAAAATAAGAATAATAAAATACAAAAACCTGCAAATAGAAATGGCAAAAGAAAAACCAAGACAGTACACAATAGCAATGGGCGCCTTGGGTACAATTGACTGGAGCACCACTTGAAGCACCATGGGCATTGACAAAATCACTACCAGTCAATTGCAAAAGGCAGTTTTGCTCAGAAGAGCTTCCATCCTGAGATGAGACCTTTAAGACCATCAAACATCCACATCTGCCTATCCCAGCTCAACAGATAGACAAAAATGCCAAATGTAGTGTGAACATCTGGCTGACTGTGTGATGAACCAAAATATGAATAATAATCTGAACTGTTGAAGTTCAAATCACATACAAGTTTAATTTCCAGGGTTCATTCTTTTAAAAGGCAATCAAAAATATTAATATAACTGATATTTCACTTTTAGTTTTTAAAAAAAAACATTTATCTTATCCAGATTCTTTTAATTCTTGTCCCAGTAATATTTTGACCAACTGTAGCCTCAGCCTTTATCCTTACCCAAATCAGACTTGCCCCACGTTTTACTTATCACAAAACTGAGTGGTTGTGCAGATAACAAAATAACCCTGAAGATTGGTATTCATACCTACAGTGGAATTCAGCGGGTATACTAGATATAATTTATAAAATCGGTAGGGTCATATTGTTTCCCATAATTAGTTGGGAGGGAGAAATATTGTCTATCATTATTTACTTAAATTAAATGGATGCCCGACTCCTGTAGAGGTGATATTATTAATGATAGCCAAGGCCCTGACTTCAAAGTTGAACATTTTCTTGTTTGGGTTAGCCTCTCAATTTACACAGAGAAAAGAAATAGATGTTGCAGAGCTTCTGAGAAAAGAGCATTATTGATATACTTACATCCCCAAGAAACAATCTGTGAAAAAAACCCCAGAAATTTCTTGGCTACCTTTGTAAGCCTTCCCGCCTACAGCTTACTACTACAAACCTTTAGAAAACTTTCCCAATTTTTTGAAACATTCATGATAAACATTCTTCTTCTGTTGTAGCCAACTCAGTCTTAAATCAATGTCAATCTGAAGACCTACCTAGGGCAACCCGGGCTGCAGAGGCATCATAATTAATCCAGAAAGAGACCCAGGAAAGAATCGTGATGAGAATAGAAGGCATGTATGTCTGAAGGATGAAATAACCGATGTTCCGTTTTATTCGAAAGCTGAGTGACAAGCGAAGATAGGAACCTACCAAATAAACAAGGGGGAAAAACAGTATAATAAGAAGATCTTGGAATCATATCAGTGGAAATTTCTAGTTTTTCTCAGCACAGAATTCAACATCAAAGTAATCATTATACACTGTCCAATAGATGGTAAGTAAATCTAGATGACAAATAAGCAGCCACAATATAAAATGACAGTTGTAATCCAACTGTCTGTTTTCTGTTCTGCTTGAATGGAACAAAGATTAGTCTTCCTATGTCCTTCCAGCCCTTTCTAGCAATGAAATTGTGCCAGTTGTGTAAATAGCAGCAACCATCTATTTCACAGCCATGTAAATTATAAAATCCTGCAATGCTCAGCCAAAGGTGGGTGGGTGCAACCTGATCCCAAGAGTCCTCAGAGCTCCCTGCAGGCATCAGTCATCTGGGGAATCCCTCTAAGACCCATCAGAAGAGCAACTGACAACTAAAATTCTTTTTATATGCTCCTTTCTAACCATCTCTCATCCTTTTTCATTTCATTACTCCCTACAACCACCATCTGTTTTGAGACAAAAGGAGTTGCATTTGTATTTATTGTAACTTAACCCTTTTCAAATATACTTCTTGCAATGAAACAATAAACCTTAGTTGTTTAATTTTTATTTTTGTCTATGCACTTTAATGATTAGTTTAAGTATGGATTTTAATTGATGGTATTGGTTGTGAATGACATTTACTGCAGTATTACAATGCTGTAATTGGGCAGCATAGGAACAGTAGTAATGACTAGTAAACAATGAAGCTAACTTGGCAAAGAGAGACACGCTTTGGGAGGGAAAGAAGGAGGCTCTGTGAAATAGGAAGGTTATGAAAATTGCTTCGGCTAAATAGATCTCTCAGTCTTCAATGCAATTGTAATATAGTCTAACCTAAAGGGGCCCAAATGATTATCTAGTCAAGGTCAGTGACAGAATGAAGCTAGGGTTACTGTCTGCATTTTGGAAAGACAGTTGGGCAGCTGGGCAGAAATGCAGCTCACCCCACAGCTCCAAAGACAGCCTCAGCTCCTCCCAAACAGCAGCAAAAGTTAACAGCAATAGCAATATCACTTAGACTCATATACCGCTTCACAGTGCTATACAGCCCTCTCTAAACAGTTTTACAGAGACAGCATATTGTCCCCAACAATCTGGGTCCTTATTTTACCCACCTCCCTCGGAAGGATGGAAGGCTGAGTCAACCTTCAGAATCAAACTGTTGGAATGAGCCATGAGTTAGCCTGCAGTACTGCATTCTAGCCACTGTGCTACCAGAAACATGTGAGGAGATAGGCTCATTCATTGATTCATTTTCCCCCACCCCCACCTCACTTATTACTCATAAGCATCCACACTTGGTGGGCTAATTGAGCCACATCCAGATGCTTTTTGGAACTTGCTGACATTCACAGGTAGCCTTCCCCCCATTTTCAGGGAATACAGCAGACAAAATCCAAGAGGAGAACCTATACTAGGAAGAGCTCTGGTGGCTCAACAGACTAAAGTAGTCTGTTATTAACATCTGCTGCTTGCAATTACTGCAAGTTCAAATTTCACCAGGCTCAAGGTCGACTCAGCCTAGCATCCTTTCTAAGGTGGGTAAAATGAGGACCCGGTTTGTGGGGGGCAATAAGCTGACTTTGTATTAATATACAGAAGTATGAAGGCTATTGCTTAACGCATTGTAAGCCGCC
>JANHZT010009423.1:0-17378 GCA_032468215.1 Stegonotus admiraltiensis | reverse complement strand
GCCAGAAGGCAAGAGCAGCTAAAGCAAAAGGGACGACTCGGGAGAAAGGCCAGGAGATGATTGGCCCCTCCCATAAGACTTAAAAGAAACAAAGACACTTGGGCCTTTTGCAGGAAAGCAACGTTACTGTTTCCAGTTGGCATCTCTTGTTTGTTTCTGAACTCGGTGGGGCTTTGCCAAGTAAGGCCTTTGGCAGGGTGTCAAAGAAGATAAAGGTTGGTGATTACCCCAGACTTCTTCTGAAGGACTTTTTTTGCAACTAATTGGGACTCAGCTGGGAATGAACGTAATTCTCAGCTGTTACAATAAAATAATTTTTTGAGGGACTAATTGTGTATTGTAATGACTCAATAACCCTAGGTAACAACAGGTACAGATAATCAGAGAGATTGTGTTTGACTTGGAGTTCTAGGAAGCTAAACAGATTCACCCATTCTTCTGTAGTCAGTTACTAGATTAATTGTAAAATAGTAATGATAGTAGCAACGTTATCATTGGCAATTGTCTTATTTTATTTTCAATTACTCCACTATGACATAATGTTATGCTAGGTTGAGGAAATATATTTCAGTTCTAGGAGTACATTTGACATTTGGAGGAATGGCCACTTGATCAGAATTTGTCTTAAGCAATGATTAACTCAATCCTTTAAGAGTGCCATGGTATCCTTGCATGTTTGAGAAACAGATGTTGGAAATTAGCACTCCAAAGAGCACAAAGCAAACATTTAAGAGGGCAAAAGACAAACTTTTTAAAATTTAAGTATAGATTTCCAATAGAGCTCATGTGATGGCAAATATTTGTTTAGTTCAATAAATAATAAACCAATAAACCATTTCAATAAAATAGGTAATTGATATGTTTACAAATTGGAAATCAGCAGTCAGTAGTGTCTTCTTGTTCTTTATAATTAAGACAGTTTAGTTTCAAACCTCAGGTAAGATTGCTTACAGTGGTAGGAGCAGTTTCTGGGGAGTTTGAGGCTACAACTGATCATCTAAAGCAGTCCCCAACCTTTGTGGCTTGGTGACCAGCTGGTGAGAGGGGAACTGACTGGATTTAAACACATTTTTAAAAACAGAATTTCCTTAAGTGTAGTCTGTTGAAAATATACCTGAGTTCATACAATATACTAAGCCTGAACCAAGGAAGTCCTATAATGAACCCAACCAATGTGTTATATATATTACCCAGCCAGTAACATGATGCATAATGCACCAATTATTTGAATTAGTGACTTCATAAATTCTGTGATAGCATGAAGAATTTAAAATTACTGATATAATAGCAAATTCTTCACACAATCACAGAATTTATGAAGTCACTAATTCAAATAATTGGATATTATATCATTTAAATATTGTGTAGGATAGTTTGAATATGTTATCAATAATAATGTTCATAACTAATATGTGCACATATTAGATGAGAATATTAAATATGTTTCACCATGTCTGTCATGGTGAAACAGAAAGATGTCTATCATGATCTAAAATTACCTGTGCATCTTCTTTTATTTTTCAGCTACAGATTTTCTTGTTGATGACCATTGCGTGATAAAGCTTCTGAAAGGGCTATGCTTAAAACATCTGGGCAAGATTTCGGAAGCAGAAGATCACTTTACTTATATTCACTTCCAGTAAGTTTCCAAACTAGAAGATGCTAATGAACACTAAACCAGGAATGGCTGCATTAAATTATCAAAGTTTTCAAGCAGTCTTTTCATGTCAGTATTATATGTATTTATATAGATATAAATCTATATTTATATAAGTTTTAACTGGTTTATAGTTAAAATCAGGAGATGGGTTTTAGGAGAATATAAATTATTCTGGAAAGAACATTGGTCATTTCTTGAGAGAATGGCTACATCAAAAAATGATTTCTCTAGTAACCCGATAGCTTCATCAGTCTGGGATAGTAGCTATTAGGGTCAAAAAAAGCTTAGAGTTTTAAAATAGCTAAAGTGGCTTGAGTTGTATAACTTACATACAGTTAGTCCTTGATTTACGATCACAATTTGGACTGGACTTTTGATTACTAAATGATGCAGTCATTAAGCAAGTCATCATGTGACCAGACCAGAATTTCGTCTTGTCAACCCTGAATAACTTTACTGATTCTTGCCTATAAAACTACTATTCATTACATGTATCTTGCCATTTCTTCTTTTAAGTGAAAAGAAGATCAAGTATGATCATTACTTAATTCCAAATGCGCTGCTTGAACTTGCTTTATTATATCTCGATCAAGATAAAATAGAAGAAGCAATTAAGATCCTGGAAAGAGCAAAGTAAGCCTGTTGAAGTATATCTTTCTCATTATTAGTAGTAAATGAGGTGATAGGAAGGGTTGATGGTTTGCTGAAAAATTCTTAGAGGGGCTTATAGAAGAATATATACTATATGTATTCCTGGCATGTCACAATCCCAGAATAAAGAATGGGGAGTAGGTTTTGTGTGTGTGTGTGTGTGTGACACACTACATGTTGTCCCCTTTTAAAACAGAAAAAATTTGGAAGAAAACATTTTTTGTCTATTTCTGTGTAAATATTGCTCTGTTAAATCTAGATTATGACAAACGTTGTAGGTATGAACCTATCACAAATATGTTTGTTTTAGGCAAAATTATAAGAATTATTCCATGGAAACAAGGACACACTTCAGAATTCAAGCTGCTTTGCATCAAGCCAGATCTCTCCCAGATGATGGTGATCATTCTATAGCAACTGTGGTTTTGTAATGTTATTTTTTTTTAAAATAGCAGTTCACATGGTGTACAAATCTTCGCAGATGGATATTACTGGCAATATTTTTAAATGGTTTCTGTGTCCACATTCAGCTCACACCTTGATCAGATTCAGATGGTTTTTAGATGGTAATTAGATGGACCTTGTTTTCTTGACAATAAAAGAATAACTGAATTGCCTATTAAATTGCTTATTTAAATAGAACAACGTGTAGTCCTACAAGCTTGCTTACTTATCACAATGAAAAGGTAGAATCCCTCTCCCTCCCACCTTTCAGGTGTCCTTTAATAAAGGGGTCTCCAGACTTAACAGCTTTAAGACTTGTGGACTTCAACTCCCAGAATTCCCCAATCAGCCATGCTTTAATATATAAATTGCCCCGATCGGGCAAAAAACCCTGAGTGATATTGTTATTTGGCCAGTTTGACCATGAATTTTAGGATAAATATCAATATTAGAATAATTGAAGAACTATAGCAAACAATCCTGAATTATTTTCTGGAACAAAAGCCAAGTTTAAAGTATTTGAAAAGAATTAGATTATTAAAGTACTTTTAATATGCTATTACTCCATAATAAGAAGTAAACAATTGATGTGAGATGACCATGCTGAGCCTGAGGGATCAAACGCATCATAAATCATGAGTCCCTGCATGCCCACAAGAGATCTAAGACCAGCCCATCCTGAATTCCTCTCTTATCTCCCCCTCATATCCCTAGAGGGTTAGTTGGTCTGATTCTTGTAGAGAGCTTAAGCTTGCAATAAATCTTTATACTTATTTGAACAGTCTGAATCTCCTGATTTCCCGTGGCGCTTGACATTAATTCAACTTAAGAAAATTATTTCGCAAAATATTTTATGCAAGATAGCATTTTAAACTGAAACATGTATAGATTCAGCTGCTGACTCTCAGTCAGTGGGATATCACAGGTGAGAGACAGAGTAAGTTACTGAAACTTGTTTTTAAAACTATATGATAAATACAGGTAACCTTCAACTTACAACCATTCATTTAGTGACCATCTAAAGATACAACAGCACTGAAAAATATGACTTACAGCCAAGCCTCATATATACAATTGCCACAGTATCTCCATAGTCACATGAACAAAATTCAGGCACTTGGCAACCAGGCTGCATTTATGATGGTCGCAGCATCCTGGAGCCACGTGATTCACTTAACTGCAGTGATTTGCTAACAACCATAGCAAAAAAAAGACTGTAAAATTGGGCATGTCTCACGTAACAGCTGCCTTGCTTAGCAACAGAAATTCTGGTTCCAACTGTGGTTCTAAGTCGAGGTCTACCTGTATAATAACAGAATGTCTGTATATTTTCTTACCAGAAGAGAACTTTATGATTCATCCCCGATAGGATCAATTTCTGTGAGTGGGAATTCCTGGTCTAGACTAATCAGAGCCTTGAGGTTAAAGACTATAGACAATTCAGTTTTGTACCTTGTGTTCTGCACTTATTCTCTGATTGGAAAGTTCTAAAGAAATTGCTAATTTCTTCTCCAGTTAAATTAACACCATATACTTCAGCATTTTGCATACTTAACTGGATTAATTTCACAAGTGCAGTTTGTACCTTTGCTGGTATACTACATGAAACATATGTGTCAGTAACTTTCAGTTTTTGTAGAAACCTGAAACAATAATATGTGATTTATTATTTCAATGTGCAATTAATTAAATATCCTGTGACAGGACACTGGGTTAGTGTCAGTTAAAACATAATTTTTCTTTTTGGATTTAGACCAAAGAATCTTTTCCCACAATAGAAATTACTTGCTTGGTCTTGAAAATAGAAATTGTTTAATATTTTCCAGTTTTAAAGGATGCAACTTTGAGTATGAAATTGCCAACTTTACTAGCGCAAACGCAATACACATATAGTAACTGTTTATACCAGATGTGAAATATGTGCATAGAAACACAAAGCCAGTTCTTGTACTTTGGCTGCAATATTAAATATTTTTGTGGTTCTTGAAATTGTAGCATGTCATTTTCTTTAGTAATTGATTGTTCTTCCAAAATACCCTTTTTAATAGCCATCTTGCAGTAAAGTTCACAGTCTTGTATGGTTTCTTTTTTTAATCTGTGAGAATTGGTGCTTGATCCTGGGTATATTTATATCCCAATATGGATGCTTAGGCTATAATCATAGTTCTGTTGGTTGTATTGGAATGTAGACAAATAATAATTAAAAATAATAGACTCACACTGTAAGCTGACCTTTGGTAGATTCTATTGAAATGGGACGGGTACAGATTGGGATATAAGCAAATAACCAACATTAGACATTTCCACCATAATTTAGGAAACATCTTTGGAGATTCACCTATGGAAGTTTGTGCTTTAACATTTGGAAGTAAATCAAATGTTTACTTTGGATTTAGTAATGGATGCTTTTTTAAAAAACATATCACAAAATTATGGCACACTATTAAATCAGAAAGCTATATCAAGCAACATTCAGGCAGTTGAGCAAAATCCAATATAAGGTGTCTTTTGGTCTTCATACATAACACCTAACTGCTCGAGAGCAGGTTCTCAAATTAGGAAGCAAATAATTATTTGTAGAAAAATAGCAATTATTGTCCCAGTTGAAATACATTATTAAGTAAATGACTTTCTAGTTATATTTGCCAATAGATTTTACATAGTTTAAGTATCTCTGGTATTGTGCTTAAATTTTCCTTCTAAATATTACTGAGAAATGCCATGTGCCAATTGACCAAATTGTTTCTCAATGTTAATTTGTACAGAAAAGTACACAGTGATTTTAAGGCACAGAATCTGCTTCTAAATGTAAGTATTGCTTCTTTGTAAGCAGAGCACAAATATGATTTGATGATTATAACCATGTTATTTGGAAAGATAAATTAAAAGGGCTGAATTTTCCTTCCTTCAGTAACCAAGTCCCTGGTGCTGAATCGGGTGTGCATGCACAAACACACATACTAATCACCTTTGCTTAACCCATAATCATATTTAAAAATAGTTTTGGGAATACATTTTATGTTCTCAAGGAATCCTGCTCAGAGCTCACAGAATAGTGTGTCCTTCCTGTCTCAAGCCACAGGAAGAATTTATGATGATGAAAGTTCTGTGGCTCTTGGTCTATTAGTGATCAACCAGGAATAGAGTCTGTGCTGGAAGAGACCACGGATCAACATAAAATTTGATATGCCAAGATCAAAGGGCAGGATTTTTGCCAGTCCTGGAACTGTCACAGTTAATTTTCTTTGTAAGGGTATCTGTCAGTAAGGATATCATGCAGAAGAAGATTGCTATTCTCAGTGTGCACATATTGGGAAGACATAAGTGGCAATTTGTCCACTAGATCTCTGCTCCTACAAGAAAGGTTATCACAAAGGAGGAATTAAACAGATAGTCAACACAAAAGATTTGACAATTACGGAGTAAATTATTTGGGCTACTTAACATATAATATGTGATGGAATTATATGAGGTTTCCTCACATGCCTAAGTGTAGCATAGTAGCTTGCTGAGCAACTGATCAGAAAAGGACTAAGCAGGCATTGTACAAATGTTTGCATCCACAACTCTGATTTGAGTCTTAAAGAATGTTTCTGAACATGCCATTTAACTTTTGCACTAAGAAAGCTCTATGGTAACTGGCTCTTTCAATAAAAGGTGGCCTAACATCCATAGAGACCCCCCCCAAGGGCACAAGTCAGGATACTGGATTGTAGGGTTGCTGATTCTACAAAAATATGGTCTATTGGAAAGTTGGCAGTGACGGCAACAGCAATAAATCAGAAAGTGGGAGGTATGGAAGAAGGAGAGGTCACGAGCACCCGCTGCAGGCTACACCAAAGTCTGAGGGGAGAATATGTTGGCTGTATTCTCCCCCCCAACCCTTGTAGAAATTAAGACGTAGGACATAAATTCCCAACAAATCCATGCTATTTTTCTAGCATTTTAAAAAAGTCACAGAAAGAAAACAATGAACATGAAAAAGATGTTTAAAAATGGTTCATTTGCCAATTTAACATCCAAGGTAAAAGAAACAAATTCTTAATCTTGTTAATACTTAACAAGATAGACATTAACATTTATGGAAAAAATATGGAATGACAAGGTAGTATGATTTATTCTGAAAATATTGCACAACTTCCTTTTCTCTCATATCTAGGAATTAAGAACAGTTGAAGGGGGTTGCACTAAAGTTTCCCATTAAATGTAAATTAATCTAACATGGTACTTTCTTCAAACTGCTTTTTTCAATGCACCAGTCATAGTGTAACAATCTGTATCTGATGCAGAATTGCAATTGAGCTACTTAGATAGGTACAAGGGTGCTGAGGCAATATGGAGCTCTTTCCCACCCTGGTTTCCCCCCCCCCCCCATTTGTAAGGCTAACTCTGATCATGCTTGGTATGCCTTGCTCACTATAATTTGGAGGGAAAATCTGCTTGCATAGGAGCTGTATGAATACACAAGTGTGCACTTTGGATACGGACTGAAGCATCTGAATGAAAGGTTCTGCAGAATAAGAAATAAGCCGTATTTCAGATGTTTGCATACTACTAACCTTGTAGAAATTATTTGACATCTAATTACTCTATACTCTTAAGCTTACAGTCTTCAGTGTAGCTGTTTAAATACAGTTTTTAAAATCATGTGTTAAAACAAGGCCAGTCCTCATAATACAGTGCTATTAACTGGAGTCTGTATCTCATGCTAAATTAAAAGAATTGTCTTTTAAGTCAAATGTATAAAATTACATTAAAGAACACATAATAGGACAAAGCCCCACATGCTAAATTGACAGCTGTTTTTATAACTACACTTTCTTTGCATGACTTTCTCTGCAAGCATACCTTTTGCTGATTTCAGACCTACAAATACTGGAAACAGCCCTTCCCAGCTGCAGTTCACCCACTTGATCAGTCCTATGTAATTCTGTGCCAAATACAATTTTTGCATTTTTTTGTACAAAACATATAGATTATTTAACATCTGCTTGACAGACTGCTTTGCCAGCCAACAAAATACAGGATACATTGATTACATAGACTGAGACACAGTCTGGTTTTTCAAATCTAAGAACTACAAGAATGAGAGATGCAGTATCCTTTTTATATGGTTCCATGTAATACTTGCTGTAAGAAGGGTAGTTAAACAAATTTTGTGATACACGTGATCTTTTATCATGCTTACATGTTCACCATTCTTTGTTTTTACCTGCCAGTAACAACATTGATCTTGGTGTCTGAATCCAGCCAACTTTAGGCAAAAAAAATGAGGCAGGGAAAGAAAATTCTAGAGAGGTAAAACACTGGTCTGTTTTCTGATTTTTCTTTTAACACCTCAACATCAGAATGCCACATACACAAAAGAGACAGTGCATCTCACATTTGCTTATAAGCTAGGACATCTTTTTGAAGTCCACATAATCCTAACTGCAAACAACATATAGCACTTGTACAACAGGTTATAAATAAACTGATTTTCAAGCATAGAGCCAGCCCAAACATAAGAATATGCTATTAAAAAGACCTAAGGCAAAATGGATCCCATTTCCAATGGATAAAAAAAGAATTGTGCAAACAAGCTTAAAACTATTTTTGTGCCAGTGTTATAAAAATGTAGGATTTTTTTCCTGTAATTAGAACATTGACCCAAATACCAGAAACCTGTGAGCAATCTGAGGAGACATGCCCTTTTCTTTAGGAGAAAGGATGTTTTGGTACCGCTTTCTCTTTCTTCAAGTACACATGTATATCTCACACTGCTTCTGCTCTCCAAGTACATTTTCCCATGGCAGTATTCTTGTGTGAGTCAGTGATGCTTGAGCAGAGTTGCTTGCTAATTTCAGTCCACACAATTTAATATTTAGCATCTACTATTACCCTCCACCCACTTCCTCTGGGTGGGGGTGCTAGCAGGCTTTCATGAAGAGTAACTATTTTTAAGTACTGGATCAAGGCTTTACATAAAAATAGCATCCTATGTGTCTACATTCCCTAAAAGATGTCTCTTCTTCCCTCTCTTTATCAATTACCTGCAGCTAGTCGGAAATTATTGTCTTATAACTTTTAAGGAAATGAACTTTTTGTGTGCATGACTTTGTTTACTAATCTCTGGTTCTTTGGGTAGAATGATAGGTATAATCCATTAAAAATGATGTTTTCTTGACAGGTCAGAAGAGACACTCTGGCTCAGTTAGTCTCATAAGAGGACAATAATGCGGCATCAACGGGCTCCATACAGGAAGGACATGTGAAAGATCTCATCAACCAGTCATCTATACAGTCCAGATGGTAAATATGCATGCAGGGCAGGAATCTGATAGGATCTCCGTAAACAAAGTCCATCATACAGATGACACACCTAGGGAAAAAAGGGAAACAGGATGGAAAAAATAGAAAGTGTATAGAAATAGGCTCATGAAATTAGGGAGAAAAATCTTGTAAACTTGCTTTCTAATACATATTAAAGTTGTTACTTGTTAAATCTTTGATGTTAAACTTCTAGAAGTTATTATTACATTATAATCTCTGGAAATCCATATGAAATCTATTAAGGCTGCAAATCTGTGTACATTTATTTCATAATAAGCTGCACTGAGCACACAGGGTTGAATAAGTATATGTATAATCCTGCTGCAGAATCTACGTTAATTAATACATATAATAACATCATTGAAGACAGACTGTCTTTATTTCGTGTTATTGAGATCTGCAATTTCAGTTTAAGTAATTTAGAATAGTTTAATTATTTAAGATGGTCGTTGCTTACCCAATTTTTTTTGAGAATTTAATTTTGGGAAGGAGTGAATACTTCTCAGGCCACTTGTAAATGCTCTGTATTTTATTATTAGTGAGTTTTTAATTCAATAAAGCACTTAACATTAATCTTAGTTATGCTAATACATGTTACTTCATTTCTGGGTTAAATACTGCCAATTTTTAGATGTTAAAAATGGGGGAAATAAGCCATTTATGCAAACTGAAATTGCCTTGGAACAATTCTGTGAAAAATATTTATCACATTTTGGGTATTCAGGGTTTTTTTTTCATTGTGTCATCAACACATGATGTGGACTCTACATATACATAAAGAAACTCACTGTTTTTTGTTCATTCAGTATTTTGTGCTTATCTAGTTCACAAACAAAATCACTCAATATATGGTGTTCCAATATGAGACGGTAATATCCCTTTAGATTTAAAAAACTGATTGCCCAACATAGTGACAATAACCATAATCAGCTGTTTCCTATAACTGATGATATAAGTGGCAGTAACGTTTGAGGGTTTTCTAGCATTGTTCATTTCAGAGCCTCCAAAAATATTTCTATGAAGTTTACATTTGATCATTCCAAAACACTGAATTTGTTCTTGATAGTTTAAATCCACAAATGAACATGCTACATCAATGAACCAGAATTTGGTAGAATTTTTTATCAGAGAAGGGAGCAGGGCAACTATTTCTCCAATCCCTTCTTTCAACAGAGCCCCTAATGCCACCTTAGATAACCTTGCATTGCAGGATGTCCCTGGGCTTGACATTCTCTTGACTGATTTAACATTTACAGGATGCCACTGGTAAGGTCATCCAATAGCATGGGCTGACGTACCTTCACCATGAGCTGTCCAGATGATGTCATGGAAGTTCTGTCTTGAGGATTGGAGCCTGTGGGGACTTGGGACAGAACAGGCTTCAACTCAATCCTAACATGACTGAGTGGTTTGGGTTCTAATAGTTCTGGTTCTAGAGATTCTCCATCTCTCGGTCTGGATGGGATTACCACTATCCCATATGGAACCAGTGTGCTATTTCTGTTTACAAAACGTAAGTGACTGTGACTTGGAAAACTTTTCCATAGCTTTGTGTACAGGGAAGTTACTACCCAGTTGGACTATTACAATATGCCCTACTTGGTCCTGCCCTTGAAGTGCATCCAGAATCTGCAGCTAGTACAAAATATTGGCAGTTATAAGCATTTTTTAATCTATGGGTTTAGAACAACTCTGCTCTGGGAGCTGCATTGTCTGCCAGTATCATTTCCGATTCAAGGTGCAGATGCTTACCGGTTAAAGCTTTCCATGCCAGGTTATTTGGGGAACTGCCTCTCCCCAATCATATCTCCCCATGCCATCTATTGTGGCAAGAGAGCTATGTTATGAGTCCCATCCATTAAAGAGTGTCACCTGGTGGGACTCAGAAGAAAGCCTTTTCTATTGTTATGCCAGCTATACTGGATATCCCCTCCCCTCCCCAGAGTTCAAATTGGATAAGACCTCAAAGGCCTTTTGCAAGGTATGAAGAAATGGCTACATTCTTGGGCTTGGAGACTGAAGTGTCTGCTGGAGTTTGTGAATTAATGTTGTTGAAGTATCTGTATTGCATCTGTTCTGATGGCTTTGTTAAAAATCTTGGCTATTGACTATTTATATTATATTTTTTGTTGAGTTTTTGGCTGATTTTTAAAATTGTTAGCTGTCCAGAATCATTTATTTTACATGGATGGACATATCAACTGAATAAATACAGGAATGAACAAATAAATACTGTCCTGAATCCCCCAAAACAAGTTATTTAGGGGAAATGAGAATAGCTTAAAACCATACATTTATCTCTACACAGATATATACTTAAAAATAGATTGTAATATTCTATTGTAGATTTTTGCTCCTGTTGACACATTACGATCTATAAAATATATTTTGACTTTTGGACATTTCTAGTATTTTCTATTTTAATATATTCAAATCATAAGCTGTAAGAGAAAGATTTGGAATGGAATGGAATGAGTAACATAATATCCATGCTCTTTGTATTTGTAAATTGCTTTGATAACTAGAAATGTGTTTCCAAACAAATGATTACTGTAAATATTATGCAACAACGTTCTGTCCTGTTTCAGTGACACAATTTCTGGAAAACAAATTCTATCAGTAATGCTACATTCCTGTATACCAGCCCATTGTTATTTTTGTAGTATATGTAATTATGTGGCATATCTGCTTTGAATTATAATATGGAAAGTATTTAATCCAATTATTAGTAGCACAACTGAGTGTTATACTTGTAAAAAAATGCACTGGAAAGCTGTTTGTTGCCACACAGTTCATATCAGCATGAATGGGAATTGTCTTTGGAAATAAATTGACTACTACATTCATTATTTGTCAGGTAGAGGCTGGGGAAAAAGTCACCCAGACGGCTTTCATGTCAAAAGGCGGACTAGAAGTTTTGGTCTCCAGCTTTCTGCATAAATATAAAGCGTTTATGCATAAATGCATGAATATAAACCAGGCTGTTGAGATACAGAATAATCATACAGAACAATACAGATTTTAGGTGAAAAGATAAGAATAATTAGGGTATTTTAAATTTCACATTTCACTATGCAAAAGAAAATGAACGACTATTTCCACCCTTTTTTAAAAAAAAAACCAAGTGTTTTTCTGTGGCAAGGAAAAATAAAATCCAGAAGTGGTGAGAAAACATGGAAAGAATTCAGAAGAAAAGTAAGATCATCTGGATTTACTGTAAAATTTTGTAAAAAAAAAAAAAAAGTCAGGGCAGTGCACAAGGAAGACATTTATTGTCAGGAAAAATCCCAGAAAACATCTGCTTACCATTAAAAAAAGAAAGAAAAGAGAAAAGCGGCATATACAGCCCAAGCAGGTAAAGAAAACTGCAAACAAGGAACAAGATTTTTGAAAAGTCCACGAAAGCCGTCTCTTAAGTGACATTACTATCAGAAATGGCACTTCTTCAACTTACTCTCTGATCTTTTTCTCCGAACCATCTCTTCCAGGATCATAGACTCCTTTTGGCAGGTGCTGTATAAGGCCTATCCGTTGTGCTATTCTAATCTGTTCTTCCTCCGTAAGCTGGGTGGCTAGGCGGGTCTGGCTAGGAGTTGGATGGTAAACTGGAACTTGTTCCTTAAATTAAAAAGAGGGAGGATAGGGGAAGAAAAGGAAAAAAAACAACACAGTTAAATTGGCTTTGCCATTTTTAAGCTGATGACAGAAATGAATGGAAATTATTTGCTTCGATCTATCGCTGGAAGGTTACAGTTCTTTTTTTGCTCAGAGTTTTTTGGCTTAATAATAAAAAGAAAATGGAATAAACATCAATTCCTCTGTCACTGAATTTGTTTTAAGCCATTCTTTGCAAAGACAATTTAATTTTGACTCTAGGAGTTCTCTATGGGTTAATTAAATAGATGTATAAACTTGACATGAGTATCTACTTGCAGGCTTGGCTAATTGATTCACTTTTATTCTGCCAATACAGAGAAGCTGTCACTGATGAATTTTTCAACTTTGCTTTGTACAGTAACACTGACATCAAGGGAAGAAGGATGTTAAAAGATAACAGCCATTTTTTAAGCAAACAAGAAAATAAAAGTTATATGGTATTTAATTAAAACTTCATCATTCATTAAATAATAGATTCATCCGCCCCGTAAAATTCCCTCATGCATTAGGAAGTACATGGAGAGAAATCCCACAAAATTGTTGAAAAAGCAAATATTGAAGTAGATTTTAAGATGCTATACTATACTATAGCCGTGATGGTGAGCGCAGGCCAGCTGATTTTCGGGCCTTCTGGGCCCACCAGAAGTAGAGAAACAGGCTGTTTCCTGCCTCCAGAGGGCCTGGGGCCTGTTAGACTCCTAGAGAGGCTCTGGAGGCTGGGGAAAGCAAAAAAGTCACTTCCTGTCCTACCGGGAATTGGGAAATGGGCTCTTTCAGGCCTCCGGAGGGCCTCAGAGGGAGTGGGAAAGGCTGTTTTCGCCCTTCCCAGATGCATAGAAAGGATCTGGAGCCAGGTAAGAAAGAAAAATGGGCCTACCAGGCCACTGCGTGCCAGGAGCAGGGGGGGTTGCGCGTGCATGAGCAGGGGTGCACATAGAATTATGGGTGTGGGTATGCACATGCGCGAACCTCCCCTCCCTCTTCTGGCACACGATGGCAAAAAGGTTAGCCATCACTGTACTATAGTATAAATCTGGAATAACAAAACTTCAGCTAAAATATAGATGATATAGATATAGACAACTTGTCTATGTTATCGCCATTCCTACTGATCTTAGCATCCAGATTATAACTCAAAATGAAGCAAAGTATGAGCAAATATACATTCTGCTACAATCCAATACCAAATTACATTTAAAAACATTTATGTTCTTAACAGAATTCATCTATAACTACAATATGCTAAATAGCTGGAATATGCTACCTAGTCATTATTTTGCAGTCTTGGTAATTTTAATTTAGTTCAGTATTTTTAAAATGAGTTGCATTTGTTAAATTGAATTTATAATAAGAGTTTAAAGAGCCTTTAAATTTACAGTAAAGGCCTTTTCAAATTAATACTGTAATAAATATAGATGAATTAATCTGAATGTAGAGCACACCCTTGAAAGTGAATGTAGAGGCTGTTACAACATACAGCATTTTTGTGATCTGATCTTAAGACTTATAATTATAAACCAAATTGTTACCATTTCATACATCTGTGAAAGCAATTTGCTTTCTCCCTTCTTAACCTTTTGGCTATTTCTTCAAGATATAATCTTCAAGCTGTAATATTAAATGTGTTTCGTATCTGAGAAAACGTAGTTTAATACTCTTAAATTATGGACGTGGCTGTGCAAAGTAAGTTAACATAAACCTTGGCTTTTGCTCTTTTTTTGCCTGCCAAAAATTTTGTACTTGCCAGTGAGTTTTGTAGATCAATATATTACATCCACTTATTTTAATCGCCTTGCACGTTTCTCCCACCAAATAGGTTAGATTAGGATTAAAGGTATCAATTAATGGATGACGATCTCTGTGAATTCATGTATTCACACTGTAATCTCAGCAAAGATATTGAACCAATGAATTATATCTGCAGTGGGCAAAAGTTTTGGGAGATCAGATTTTAACACCAGAAGTGGGCAAAAAAAAAAGGAACAATAACCTAAACTCTCCTCAAAGCAATAAATTGGCCACATCCTAATGGATCTTTTCTTCGCATTCATACACCCCACTCTACAATAGCCGGGGGGGGGGACTTTTTAAACAAACATGCAAGAATTACAAAAGATGGGGATGCTTTAGGAATTGAAAGAAAGCTGTTTCATTATCAATAACATGCAGTACAAGAGGCCTGCTTTGCATAACTGTATTACTAATACAGCTATTTGTGTATTCAGGTAGTTCTCGACTTTCAACATTTCATTTAGTGACCATTCAAAGTTACAACGGCACTGAAAAGAATGACTTGTGACTTATTTTTCATACTTACAAGCATCCATCCATGGTCATATGATGAAAATTCATGTTTGGTAACTGGCTCATTTTTATGACAGTCGCAGTGTCCTGGGGTCATGTGATCCCCTTTTGTGACCTTCTGAGAAGCAAAGTCAATGCAGACGCCAGATTCACTTACCAACCATGTAACTAACTTAACAACTGCAGTGATTCACCTAACAACTGTGGCAAGAAAGGCTGTAAAATGGAGCAAAACTCAATTAACAACTGTCTTGCTTAGCAATAGAAATGTTGGGTTCAATTGCACTTGTAGGTCAAGGATTGCCTGTAATGGCTAAAACCAGGCTGTGAAGTAGATTTTTTCCCCTCAGGAGTCCCGTGCTCTTGCATATAAAATGGAGTGGAGAGGTGAAATTCCAAATGTTCACCCCCAAATTGTAAACCAAGTATAATTCTCAAACAAAGATAAAATATTAATATGCTGGCAGTATTAATATTTTCCTATATTTGGAATAGACAAGTAACATGAGAGATGCCAGATAGATATTGGTTAAAAAGGTATTGCTTACAGACAAGAAAAACAAGCATTTGTCTGTTTCCATCCATTTTTGGCATGTTAAATTTGCTGACTCTTTCTCCTTGGTGGGCCTTTATTCCATTTATGTGTCAGAAACCTAGTTTAAGAGCAATAAGGACCACAACTTAAATGTGGTACTGGCAATATCTTATGTTGAAACTCTCTCTATAAACCTGAGGGCTGACTGGCAGAGCAGGATGCCTACAAGAGGATGGAACGCCTTTCCTTGTGGGCCTTTTCTCCTGGCAGTTAGTTCACTTCACACCCTTTGCTACTGTGAGTGGGATAAGTGAAAGCAAAAGTTTTGGCATCAGCTCATGGAAAAATAAATGACAGAAGATCAGCTCTCCCCTCCAGGGTTCTCCATTGTACTTCTGCACTGTGTTTTTGATTTGGCAAGTTTAGGCTTGAACAGATTCGCCAGTACTATATTTCATTCGGCCTCACACGTTTTAAAATCCTAGGATGTAAAAATATAACTGTATCTGATTATATCATTTCGTATCATTTTCTAAAAAGAGGAATTCTGAAACTGGAATTCAAGGAAAACTAAAGTTACCAAGAAGAACAAACAGTAAATACTGAAACCCTATTTTCCAGGAAATCAAATTAATCATAGCTGATGAGGGAGTTGCAATTGCATCATTGTCAGTCAAACAACACTTCATCTCAGGTACTATAGATCTGAAAGTGCCATTACCTCTTAGCTGTGCTGGTTGTTCATGAGGTTATCCTCCCTTATTTTTAAGTGAAGGGCTGTAACTCAATTAAAGAGAATATATTTTATTTACAGGGCAAAGTTTCAAACCCATTCTCTGTAACTAAAATTGGGGAAATCCTCTGTGTGAAAGAGTTGACCATCCCTCCGGACACTGAATGTAGATTCTGGATGAATGAATCAGTGGTCTCACTCAGTATAAATAATATTCCTCATTCACTTACTCATCCCTCAGATCTGGATTATGTACAATATTAATTAGAATGTGCATTAATAATGATTTTGTAATACTCTAAAAACAGGTCATTGTATCTTAGAAATTCATAAAACCCAGATAAAAATAATCTGATGATTAGTTTGCTCCATATAATAATGTGATAAAATGCTCTATGTGGATTTCACTGAAAAACAAAGATTTTGCTTCCTAAATACTTTTGGATGCAACTTATAGATTTTTGGCTGCTAATCATGAATATAACCTGTAAGTTAACCTATCACATACTGTTTTATAGAAATCTTCTGTTTTTACACAATAGCAATGTACTCTTGAAAAAAAATAAAGCACCTTTGGGACAACCATGACCTGGATGACTAAGCATCTCCATAGACAGAAATTAAGTAGCACTCTTATAAGAGTTGCAGAGTCATGTACTTTATTTATTTATTCATTAAATTGATACACCTCCAATCTCACTAGCTAATATGAACTTTGCATCTGGATCTTTCTTACCTGAGTTTTTCATCTCATTTTAGATTTGGAAAACTAAATTTTTCATTAATATACAGTTATTCTGTTTATTGTTATGTATTGTACTTTATGTGATTACTGTATTGAATTTACCTGTAATTTGTTATTGTAAAGTGTTTAGATTAAAGCAATAAAGAAAATTACTTAAAATAGATTTCTTAAACTGCTGGTTAGCCAAGGCCGATTTGTCTAAATTTTGTAAAAACCTCAAGTAATCTGCTGCTTGTATTTACTGCAAGTTCAAATCTCATCAGGCTCAAGGTCGACTCAGCCTTCCATCCTTTCTAAGGTGGGTAAAATGAGGACCCAGATTGTGGGGGCAATAAGC
>JANHZT010009420.1:280219-292810 GCA_032468215.1 Stegonotus admiraltiensis | reverse complement strand
TTGTTTGAGCAGTGTATAAACTACTGTATGTAAAGAACAAAGTATTTAATAAGGCTATTTCATTCATTCAGATCTCATATGTCTTCTGCTTGTGTTCCCTTTATTTTTTTTTGAGCAGTATATATATATATTTATTTATTATTAAATTTATATGCCGCCCCTCTCCGAAGACTCAGGGCGGCCAATTATTTACCAATTATTTACGCCCCCCTGATCCAATTCACTATGTCAAAGTGATTTTCATTTTGATCCATGAACCTTCTGCAATTGAATGAGTCAATCAAAGCTTTGCAGTTTGGCCCAGACCTCATAATTCTCATAAATTGTTCTCTTTACTGCCTTTCCACTTTTTTTAGGCTTTGTGGACTTAACACTCCATGATCAAGTTCATCTACTAGAATGTGCCTGGTTAGAGATATTGATGATTGGCCTAGTGTGGAGATCTGTGGAGCACCCCGGAAAGCTGCTGTTTGCCCCCAACTTATTGTTGGACAGGTTGGTCTGCAATTTGGTAATATTATTGCTGTTGTTGTTGAAAATGCCATGCTATGCAATATAATTGCAACCATTTTGACCTTCTATCCATTTTGTTTATGCTTTTGTTTTGTGGCTGGATTTTTAGATTCACTTTTTTATAAACTGATACTTCCTTATTTTATGCATCACCTAGTACATTCTATATAGGATAATTGTATAATGGGTCTAGCTTTATTTTGAGTCTATGCATTGTATCTTTATTTTTATGTAACATCTTTCTGAAGAAGCTGTAAACTGCCCATAACCCTAACCCTAACTCTAACCCTAACCCTAACCCTAACCCTAACCCTAACCCTAACCCTAACCCATAATATTTAAATAATTAGTTTGCCTATTATGTATTCTCATAGCTTTGACTTGTTATTATTTTGATTATTAGTGCCAGCAAAGGCAGTTGTCAACTATACTCTGATTGGTTTTGTATGTTTCCCCCTCTTTCTTATATGACTTTTGAAAAACCTTTGACCCACCACTGGATAACATGTATGATTTGTTTTTCTACTTTTTAAAAGCATTATAATGTTTTATAATGGTCGCTGGCCATAATAAAGTTGAAATTTCAAGTTTCATTGCAGTAGTGGTCTTAAACTCAGTGTACCTAGGCATATGAAATTAGGAAACTGGGAAATAGACCAAAACAACTTTGATGTTGGGTCTGTTGAACTGTTCGAATACTAATGCTGATGGTGGGGAGGGGGGAGAGAAATTAGCCGATCCTCTGTCTCAACCACTCTCAGCACTTCAGTGGTTAAGTCTTTCAAGGCAGTTTACAACCAATATTAAAAGATACAAATTTTGAGTTTATATGGAATATAAAGCAATTAGATAGCTAAGGAATTCAATATGATTCATAAAACATAATACTAATAAACATCTTGTGATTCAAAACTATGAAAATTCCAATTAAAATAATCAAGAAAATGTGGTTCCCAAGTCTTAAAGACTAATACTGTTTAAAATGTTATTTACAAGAAGACTCCACTGCAGAGATCAAAAGCAGCTAAGAAGAAGGTTCAAACCCCGGAGAAAATTTCTTCTTGGTATGAGGTATACGATTCTGAGCAAAGATAGGATTTTTGACTTGGAAGTGCAGTAACAATACATTACTTGTTACATATTTTAAAGCCACTTCTCTGTCTTTCCAGTGCTCAAAGGCTTACAAGCAAGAAAAAAAATGTCTCCCATGCTTTTTCTCTTTTGACAATACCCTTTTTTCCATTACTCCAAATGATCTAAATTATGAGTCAGGAGCCATTATTCTATCCTGTGGATTTTTTTAAAAAAGTTCCAACTCAGAAATTATTATAAAAATTACCACCTACTAGTCTTAATTTTCTCCATCCAGCATGTTATGTAAAACATAACATGATGGATTTATGTAAAAATATAAATGGTTTTATGTGGATGTCTAAAAGGAAAGTGTAAAAGGCCATCCATCTGTCTGTCAGCTGCCTTGTTATGAAAATAGGAGATTTGTTCTTGAACTTCACTTGGCAATATTTGACATGTTGAAAACACCTCCTGCTCTATCTCAGCAGTCTTGGTGAAAAGAATTCTCCACCTAAGAGCAATCATTTGCAAGGATATTTGTGTTAGAAAAGTTACAGCATAAACTGTTTATTGCTCTGAGATTTGTTTCTTCTGTGAGACCTACTGAGCCTTTATTTCATGTATGCATGCATTTATAAAATTTACACACCGCCCATCGTACCTCAAAGTAACTCTTTTGAATGTGCTTCCCCCTATCCCAACCTTTACCTTTAAGAAAACTAGGAACAATCATGTCAGAGACGTTTTCTCAAATTACATCTTTGCTTTGGTCTCAAATTTCTTTTATCTGATCATTATCTTGATTGTGACTCTTCCTTCTGTACCTAAAGGTGATTTCTTCTGCTCATTACAGCTGCCATGATGTATATGGGTAAGGGGCCACTTCGTATGAAGGGCAAGACAACAACCATATTGCGTGGATTCAAAGGAATGTAATTTTGGGTGAAAGAGCCTCTACAATCAGTTCTTCCTCAGAATTACCCCTTGATAAGATAGTCATTCATATGACACCTCAGGAATACTCAAGTGTCTTTGATGATTACTATGAAATATTATCTGATAACTTCAAATGTAGGCTGTGGCTTGTGAGAACTTATGCCATAATAAATTTGTCTAGTTGTATTGTAACCAGAATTGGCACTATAGATTTAATTTTAATGGAACCTAAGTTTGTGAAGAACAGAATGAATAGAAAGAACTTTTCCTCTGGAATATCTAGGTCAATGTCTGAAGCAGATTTCTGGAGCAGGAAATCTAACTGAAATCAGTGCAACTTACTTTTGTGCAAATAGAGTTATGATTGCATTGTTACTTAGCCAACAATATTTCATCCTTCTGCTTTTGGATCACTACCTAATAATTGGACTGAAATATATTCCTGAAATAATATTGTCTACTAGTGAAACAGTAGTTATGAAAGACAGTAAGGCAGGAGAGAGAACCGAAATATTTATTTTTTCAGGAAAAATTAAACCTTGCCTAACTTTCCATTGAGACTTTTTCCCCTGTGTGTATTGGCACTGAATACAAGGTATATATATTTAAATGAAGATTTAATATGAATTTGAATATTCATATTCAGACTGCAGTTCTTAAGGACACTAAACAAGAAGTAAGCAATATTGATTACAGGGATGTTTATTTTCGAGTAAACATGATATTATGGTCAAAATTATATTCTATTGGCTGTTTAACGCGAAGAAAAATATTGATTTTTAAAAACCCAAGGCTATTAATTTTCCATTTGTCAAAACTCTGACCAGTGATACCAATTCTTCAGGAATCAATGTATAAGAAGTCCACTTCCTATCTTGACTATGTTCCAAGTTGCTATTTCAGATTTTGAGGCAATTTTGTTCAGGACTATTTATAAAACACCATTCAGTAAAAACAAAATAGAGTGATATTGATGAGAACATGAGAAACACTTGCCAAAAGGCAGTATTTTTTAATGTTGTGGCTATGTTGTGATGGGCCACCCATCCCTTGACATCAAATGCCTGTCTCATTTCTAAAGGAAATGTTCTTGTCAGCAATAACCAGGCTTAACCTCTAAAGATGGAATAGCAATTTACCGTCTCTATGGAAAGAAAAACTGGACTGTTTTGACTAATGCCTCAATTCTACAGTTTTTTAAAATTCTCAGATAAAATAAATTATCGATCCAACCTGCCACTTCTCTCTCAGCAATTTTTGTTTTCTTTCATGCTTTAGTGTAGTTGAACCTATTCCCTACCTTGCATGATATTCTTAATTTGTGCCAACAGTTGCTATATATTTAACTGAAAACTTGCTACCCTGATTTACAACAGGGAGATTGCAGTGATTCATTCCATTAACATATATTATCCTTTCCCACCCTGGTGCCTTCTGGATGTGTGGGGATTACTGTTCCTAGAATTTCCAGCCAATCAGAATATTGGCCAGGATGGTTGGGAAATTTGGAAACTGTAATCTCAGCACATCTGGAATGTACCAGTTAGCATGTCTGTTCAAGATTACTCCAAGAAAATATTTACAGCAACACCATGTTAAAGCATGAACAAAACTGAAGGCTCCATAATGCTGTGCTGTTCATTAGTAATAATCTCCCACCTACCATTTCCCATCTAATCAGGTGCATTGATTTGTTTCTGTGTAAATGATCCTGCAATCATAGCAAAGCACTACAGTGCTATGTAATCCTTATCCGACACACTTTTATTGAGACTCATGGAGTTGGGTTTGATCTTAGAAGTCAATTAGTCCTACTTCCTGGTCATTGCAAGATCCACCAGAGAGCATTTCTGACAAATGATCATCCAGCTTCTGTTTGAAATCCTTCGGGGAAGGAGAGTTTCCCACCTCAAGTGGGAGTCCGGTCTGCCAGGTGACAAGTCATACAATTTGGATGTGTCCTGTCCCCCCCCCCCCCCGCCATATTGGACCTGAACCAACTTTGTTGTAGTTTAAGCCACTGTATCTAGGGCAGGGCTCTCCAACCTTGGCAACTTTAAGCCTGGCGAACTTCAACTCCCAGAATTCCCCAGCTAGCTTAGTTAAAGTCCGCCAGGCTTAAAGTTGCCAAGGTTGGAGAGTCCTGATCTAGGGCAATAAAGAAATTCCCCCTTCAACTGCTCCATCAGTTAGCTCTTCTGTCAGTTAAACATATATTGTATTAAAAAAAATCTTTTTACCATTCCTGATAGGGCTAGATAACAAGGCCTTTATTATATTCATAGCCCTCCTCTGAATTGGATGCAGCAAGTGGGATCTGTCTAGGAAAGAGGAGGGTGGACCAATACCTTCCCTGAGGCCCTGATTCTGTGCTCTTGGTAATGTTATTCAAAATAGCATTGGTCTTTTTAGCAGTTGCATCATACTGTTGGCTCATATTGAACTTGCTAACCAAAACACCCAGATCTCTTTCACATGCACTATTTGCAAAACCTGTTTTTTCTCCCAGCCTATACTTAGAGTTTTAGTTTTTCATATCTAGAAGGCAGAATTTTATAGCTATATTTTTAAATGTCAGTGATTGAGCCAGTCTAGATGCTTTTGAATCTTCTTTTTTCTTCTTCTAAGGTATTAGCCGCTTCTCCCAGCTGGGTGTCATCTGCAAACCTGATAAAAGTCCCAGGAATTCTCTTACCTAGACCGTTGATAACATATTCATCTCTGTTATTTTTGAGCTTTTTAACTTTGTAAGATGTCTGACTGACCCTAATCCATGTTTTTCTAACATAATGCCAAATTATGGCATTAAGGTTTCCCTCGCACGTATGTGCTAGTTGTTCCCGACTCTAGGGGGGAATGCTCATCTCTGTTTCAAAGCCGAAGAGCCAGTGCTTTCCGAAGACCTCTCCGTGGTCATGTGGCCAGCATGACTAAATGCCAAAGGTGCACGGAACACTGTTACCTTCCCACCAAAGGTGGTCTCTATTTTTCTACTTGCACTTTTTTACGTGTTTTCAAACTGCTAGGTTGGCAGAAGCTGGGACAAGTAATGGGAGTTTTCCCCATTACGCGGCACTAGGGATTCTAACCGCCGAACTGGCAAACTTTCTGTCAACAAGCTCAGTGTCTTAGCCACTGAGCCACCACATCCCATCTATGGCATTATTGTATGCTAATCAACTGTTGATTACATAGACTAATCACTATACCATGCTTATTTTCCCCCCTAAAACATTTTGATTTTTATGAAGACTGATTCATTTTTAAATCTATATATATTCATAAAAGCTAATTTCACATAGTCAAATCAAAAGAATTAGGACTTTCTAGAGAAGAATGGAAGGAGAATGCACCTGTAGCATCCAACAATTCCACCAGATTTAGGCAAAAGCCTAGAGAATTAGAAAGATAGAGAAGTGATTTTATCACTGCTCTGTTACTATGTTTATCTACCCAGCCATGGGTAGTTGGATTAGAGGCTTGGATAAATTGATCTACTACTTACATAGTATTTGAGGACACCAAATACAATACAGCTTGTATTATTTCACATCAGTTTTCTTGGTGCTGTAAATCTACTCCTTTATGCCACCTGTATAGAAAGAGACTAATTATATCCACCTATGCATTACATACATACCCACAGGCCACGTGAGTCACTTATAGGACTGCATGCAACTTGAGCATGCATTTGTATCCTCCTTCCACTCTAAAACCATGCTACTGAAGTTTGTTGATAAGATGGTCACTTTGAGGGGTGCATATTCAGCCTGTTCTGAGGAGGTTTGGATGCTTTAAATTGGGAGTGGGAGATGTTTGCCTTCCAGAGGCCTCCTGCTTTAAAATAATCACCCTTGCCCCTAATTCCAACTCTAAAATGCCTCCAGAATCCTAAAAGGACACAGTATTGCTAATTTAATTTCTTAGTGTAAAGAAGAGAATGAATGTGCTCTCCCATTTACCAACAGTTTATTAGGAAAATGAAAACAGAATGGGAAGAGAGATTTTATTTGAACCATTTAATTTGGGATGAGCTGTCCATATGAACCGCCAAAGAAGTAAAAACTAGATTGTACCAGTTCTAGTGGCAAGAAAACAACTGCCATCATTGTAGATTACTTTCTACAAAATCTCATGCTTCCTCTCCCTGTTTAGTCTCTGGGATAATATTTGCTATCCCAATAGTGGCAGGAACGTGGAAATTGCTCCTTTCACTATTGGATTTGGAACTTGGAACAGCACTTGCTAAAATCCTTTGTAGAAAGAGGTCTACTGTTTTTTCTCCAGCTTTTTTTATTGCTTTTGAAAACAATTAGCATTGCTTAAACATCTTTATTTAAATTGTTTTTGCCACTCTCATAGCACAGGTTTTGAGACAATGCAAATACCCCCAAGAGGAGAACCTCATTATCATGATGGGTGGACAGCATCTCACTGAACCCAATTCCAAATAGCTTCCACATAGGCCAAACAGCTACATACTTGTCCGCAATATATTTGAAAACCCAGTGAAGTCAATCTTTTCTTTTGCAGAATTTGAAATCTTGAATTTGCTGGTAGCCTGGCTTCCCAGTTGGTGAGAGGTCTTGCCACTTCGCTCCTGAAATGAAGGCTTCAATTACTCTCTACATTTTGGGACCAGAGTCACAAGGGAAACCCCCACCCCCACCCAGAACAGTAACCCTCCTTTTGCAACTGGCTGATCCCCTTCTGAAAAGTAGAGGAAATAGAATGAATCATTGTCAATTTCACACATGAAATTGATACATCTAGGCTTGCCTGCATTTAGGAAGAGTTGCAAGAATCTGAAAGCAGTGAAAGCCACCAATCCTAAATTAACCCAATCTCCAATCCTAACAGCAACAAACAGCTGGGAGTGGCAATATAATAAAAATCATCTTGTTGTAAAATTGCTGACGTGCATCTTTTTAACCAGACCTTCAGGGGATAGGCAAGGCAGAGCACTGATTAAATGCTTGCAGGGTTACCCCCCACCCCACCCCCACATTCTCTTGTCAACCAATTGAAGGAATTATGTTGTTCTTTGTTCTCAGGCACCCAAGTTAGCAAAAGTGAATCTATTCAGGGAACAGACTCACATTGCTTTTGAGAGACCAGGGATTGAAAAACCCTAACCCAATTCCCTGGTTACTGGATGACACAGACACAGCACAATCTCTGTCCTTTGGATCATATATTGCAGAATTTCTTTACCATTTACCAGAATAAGGCCTAGTTAGAAGACTCAGTAGAAACGTTGCCACTCCCTGAAGCAGCAGAAACACCTTCCAAAGGGATTGATTTACTTTAAGGATTGTTTTCAGTCTTTAAAAAATGTACTTTTTTCAGGAACATTAAGATATTGGCTGACTACTTACTTGAATATTTGCTCAGAAGTCTAAGCAGCAGTCATAAATAATTGCTGTTAATCATCCCCTTTTTTGGAAAGAAACTATTTGTAAAACTTCTCTAACCACACACTTAAAATATGTCCATTTACTTTTGTATAAGAAAATGCATTCAGTCACTTGGATGAAATGTCTGCCTCTGACTGTGTGATGTGATTTATCATCTCACAGTAGGTATTGTGTTGAGACATCACCAAACAGGCCTCCTTAGAAATTTTTGAACCAAGATTTGAAAGCTATGCAAAAGAGGAAAGCTAAGTAATATAGGACATGTGGCTGAAACTCTTTCTAAGCAATCTTCTATCTATAGCAATCTATAAGAACTATTTTTTTAAAAAAATGCATTCTTAAGAATTAAAAATCATGAGGCTTTATCATAGCTACATGTTGAAAACCTTTGCAATGACTGTAAATTTCCAGCCTTATCAGAAAGTATCTGATAGTTTCTACAGCAGTGAGCTATTTATGTTTAGAATAGGAAGAGTAGGTAATAAGTCAAACATTAAATTGGTATCATTTGTATAGATGTTATTCAATATTTGGAATTTTGAAATGAAAATGGAATTTTCTCAGATACATGTATTTGGATTACAGTATTGGAATCAAGGGAATTTTAAAATGGATGGTTGCATCCAGTAGTGGGTTCCACTTACCTTCTCTACCGGTTCGGAACTGTGAGCTCTTGCATGCGGTGCTTCTGCGCATGCGTAGAACCTTCTGTGCGTGCATAGAGCATCCGTGATGACATACAGGCGGGTGGGTGGAGCCTCCCGCTGCCATCACTACCAGTTCGCCCGAACTGGGGCAAACAGGTAGAAACCCACCACTGGTTGCATTTATGAATTGCTTGCTTGTATACACCATTCCATTGTTTTCTGTAATCTAGTATTTACCTTACCCAACATCTGTATCCAAATTCAAATATTAGCATGGGAATAGTTATGAATGAAATGGGGGGGGGGCTGGCTGAGGAATTCTGGGAGTCCACAAGTCTTAAAGTTGTCAAGTTTGGAGACTCCTGCCTTGGACAAATGGCACATGACCATTTCAGCTCTCTTCGTTGAACACTCATGCACACACATAGCGCTTAGATTCTTATTTGTTCTTACTGCTTTTTTTAAATTGTTTTAAATTGTTTTAATTGTTTTAACCTGTAAAAATGAAGTGTTTTAATACTGTGTGTGACCAGCCATACGCTAAATAAATAAAATGTTCTTGCAGGAATCAAGGAAAGTGCGTTGAAGGCATGGTAGAAATATTTGACATGCTGCTGGCCACTTCTTCTCGCTTTCGAATGATGAACATCCAGGGGGAAGAATTTGTATGCCTTAAATCTATCATCCTACTCAATTCTGGTAAGTAAGACATGTATCTTTAAAGCTACAACTTAGCCTAATGGATGACTTATTCCAGGAGAAGGATAGAAGAATATAATTATTTTTTTCTTGGATATCTCACTGGCTTTAGATATCACCAACCATTGTATCCTTCCTAGCATTATTAGGTGGCACCATATTAAAAGGCATTCTTATTTGGAAGATTGATTCCAGAAGATGGTTCTGTGAAGGTCCTTTGATCCCTGGCTTTCTGCTGTGGCCCTGTCAAGTTTCTGTTCTATTTCTCTGTCCTTTTATCATTGATATGATATATAGGTAGTCCTCAACTTAGTGAGATGGTTGTTTTGTCCCACTTTACGACCTTTCTTGCCACAGTTCTTAAGTGAATCACCGTAGGTGTTAAGTTAGTAACAAGGCTGTTAAGTTAATCTGGCTTTCCCATTGACTTTGTTTGTCAGAAGGTCACAAAATCTTCTGGGCCCCTGCAACCATCATAAATATGAGCCAGTTGCCAAACATCCAAATTTTGATCATGTGACCATGGGATGGGATGCTGCAATGGTCATTAAGTGTGCAAAATAGTCATCAGTCACTTTTTTCACTGCCGTTGTAACTTCAAACAGTCACTAAAAGAATGGTTGTAAGTCAAGGACTACCTGTATATGTCTGAGGAGATTATCTGAGGTGTGAAAGAGAGCAAAGGAATTTCTAAGATGTTGGCCTTATTTGTGGCTTGCCTTTGACATAGCAGCATGGACAGCGGCTACTGTAGTTCAGGTATTCAAGAATGGAAAATTTTGTATTCTCTCCTCTTCCTCACTGCCACCCATGCTCCATGAAAACACTCCATTTGGGCTGTTCTGAACAAAATAGGAAATCCCATAGAGACAACTGCAGGAAGAAAAGTTTTTTCTTCTGTGTAGTTCTTTGATTGTTGTTACTACAGTGACTTGTGTTTGGAGCTAAGACAATGTTTTGCAAAACCATCTTGTTTTAGAGTAACAATACTCAAAAAATATGTTCTGTATAGTGCATTCTTGGGGCAGCACGGTGGCTAGTAGTTAAGATGGTGGGCTTGTCAGCTGGAAAGCCGGGAGCCCAGGTTCGAGACCCAAGCGCCACGCAATGGGGTGAACTCCTGTCCGAGCCCCAGCTCCTGCCAACCTAGCAGTTCAAAAGCATGCAAATGCGAATAGATAAATAGGTACCACTTTGGTGGGAAGGTAACAGCATTCTATGATGTCATGCTGGGCACATGACTGCAGTAATATCTTTGGATAGCGCTGGCTCAATGGCCTTGAAATGGAAATGAGCACCATCCCCTATAGTCGGCAACAACTAGCAGAGTAAAATCCACAGGGACTCCCATAGTGCATTCTTACCTCCACGTCCATCTTACTAGGAGAGTAACTGGCCCTTATTGTTTACAACTAACACTTTGATGTTAGGTGCTTACGGGGTAGCATGTTATTCATTTTTTTTGTGTCATTTTATTCTCATTAGCCTACTCTCTGCGGATTGAAGCTGCTGTAGTCAAAGCAACCAACAACACAAGTTATTGTGGCATCAGCATTCTGAACAGATTATGCAGAAAGTGCTTCTGTTTTCGCAGAAAGCAAAACAAAACAAAACCACCATTAATATATACAAAATAGGATAGCAATGCTAATGTTAAATAAGAACAAGATACAGCACTGAGAAGCATACTTTATTTTAGAAGAGGAAGATTTGTTAGAAGACAAGACAGCATTCACAGCAGTTATTGTGATTAAGAAAATCAAGAGCAAGAGGCAGAAAATGAACTTTGAATGGCTATCTCTGACTAAGGCAATCAAAAGCAACATAGTACCACTGCAGTTAAATTACCTTAGAGCCAGGCTGCATATCATATTAATGTAAACTCATAAAGAAAAAGCAGGATTAAATCCAACATACAATTATCATGTATAATGCATAATATATTTACTTTCTCCTGAGGAACAATCCCAAAGTGAACACGTGTTATTTCCAATTAAAATTAAATTACAGTTAAAAGCAATTTACAATTTTTAAAAATATAGTACAACCTGCTAATATAATTTAGTTAGAATCATAAATTACTGTATCTTAAGTGTCCATAACGCAATCCCCCACAGTCCCAAGTGAAAAAAACTCTACAGATCTATATAGTGGTGAAATCCTCCATGGGTTGCCACCAGTTTGCTGCCCGCACATGCGCGCTGCCCGCCAAACGCACATTGTGCGCACGCATATCCATAGTGCACGCCAAATGCATGCTGTATGTGCATGCATGCGCAGTGCAAACCAAACGTGCACCGTTTGAAGGTAAGTAGAACAGCGACGGGGGCAACAGCTGTGCCACGTGATTTAGATTTGCTAGAAAGCAGGGTTTCCTGCTTTCTAGCGAATCTAAATTGCACACCACAGCTGATCGTCAGAAATACCAGTTCACACAAATCAGTAGCTTTTTTTTTTACTACCAGTCCGCCCAAACCGGTAGCTTTTACTACTACTGGTTCACCCGAACTGGAGTGAACTGGTAGCATTTTACCCCTGGATTTATACAATTAATGTATTGTGATGGTCAATACAATTCACCACCTATGTATTTCAACCAGGGTTGAAATTCACTTCACTACCAGTTCACAAATGTGAGCAAGTGCGCCTCCTCCACGCATGTACAGAACTGGATAGATGGGCGGAGCCTCCCGCTGCTGGCGCTACCGGTTTGCCCGAGCCAGATAGAACTGGCTGAATTTCACCACTGATTTTGACTTGCCCAGTCCTGTCCAACTAAAAATTGGGGGAAGAGAGATGGAAGAGAGATGGCAAACATGGGGAGATGTTAAAATGGGTTAAATGTGGTGGATTCCAAACTGTATATGGCAGGTATTTACACACATCCTCTGCAATTCAAGACACCAGGTATTCTCCAGGTATTAAGACAACAGATTGCTTCTTGATATAAGGGCATAATCAAGATGTCATTTCAGTAACAAACATGATGTTGATTACTATGCATAAATACTGCCCATTTAATTACATAGAGTTATCTTTTTCATAAAAATAAAACGTCATATTTATTAAATGTATTTGCTGCCCATCTCATTTTAAAGCGACTCTACAACATAACATTGGACTCTTCTGAGTGCCATGCATAATAATAATAATAATAATAATAATGATAATAATAATAATAATAACAACAATAATAATAACAATAACAACAACTTTATTGTCATTGTACATAATAATAATAATAATAATAATAATTTTATTTGTATACCGCCCTTCTCCCGAAGGACCCAGGGCGGTGAACAGCC
>JANHZT010009420.1:266888-278293 GCA_032468215.1 Stegonotus admiraltiensis | reverse complement strand
TCTCCTCTCCTCTCCTCTCCTCTCCTCTCCTCTCCTCTCCTCTCCCCTCCCCTCCCCTCCCCTCCTCTCCTCTCCTCAATTTTCCTCTAATTTTCCTCTCCTCCCACAGGGATCTACACATTTCTTTCTAGCACCTTGAAATCCCTGGAGGAAAAAGAACATATCCATTGCGTTCTGGATAAGATTACTGACACTTTGATGCATTTAATGGCCAAATCCGGTCTTTCCCAACAGCAGCAACATAGGCGCTTGGCTCAGCTCCTCCTCATCCTTTCCCACATCAGGCACATGAGGTGAGTGGTTACCCAGCAGGCTTTAGCACATGGCTGCTTGGTGCTGTCTTCTGTGTAAAAGAGACCCCTTCCTGAAATGTGCTATTATGGTTAAACTTAAGGGAATGATAAGAATCATGAGGAAATTGACAGTACAAGGTAAACTTTGCCAATGTTTAAAATCCCTTGAGAGCAGCTAGAATGCTGGAAATCATTTAAACATTAGCATTCATTTGTGCTGCAAATGGCAAAGGGAGGTGTGTTAGATGATGTTCTCAAGATTTATTTGGGCTTGACCTCAGTTACTTTGAATAGTGCAATGGTAAATGTGCTAGTTTTATTATGACAGCAAAATTTACTTCAAGTTACACTTCTGTCATTGCATTATTTTGTTTGTTGTATGTTTTCAATTTATTCATTCATTTTGGATCCATCCATTATGCAGTGCCCAAGTATTTTCAAATGCACTGTAAAGGTCAAATGGGATTAGAAAATTCTGTGTTTGTTTTAAAAAGTGCTATAGTACCATTGTTCCTAAAATGGGTACTAATCTGAGGTTTGCAGATGACTCTTTTGGCCTGATGCCTTCTCTCTGGAGTACTATCTCCTTCCATTGAAATTTGTACTGTTCCCTCCCCAATGAATTCCAGAAGTCTTTGAATTCCTGTTATTCTCCCAAGTTTTGGGTAGGGGTGTGTACTGAGCCCCTGTTGAGTGTTTTATTTTGATTTTTTTCCCCTGGATGTGCATGATTCTTTTTCTTTCTTTAAACTGTAAACCACCCAGAATAATCTGGAATTGGGTGGACCCTAAATTTAATTAATTAAATGAATAAATTATCCATAGTCAGCTTGTTGCTTTTCCGGTATAATCCACAATCTACATTTTACTGCCCCACTTAGACAGGCTAGTCATCAATATATTTGAACATGCTTTGCATCATTCAAAACAAATCCCAAAACAAGAGTAGAGTCGAACTTGGAATCGCTTGGGATAATGGTATTTAATTTTATTTTTATGTGAACCTCTAGCAATAAAGGGATGGAGCACCTCTATAACATGAAGTGCAAGAATGTGGTCCCACTTTACGATTTATTGCTGGAAATGCTGGATGCTCACCGTCTGCATGCTCCTGCAGCTAGGAACACACCCCACAATGAAGAGGAGATTTCAAACCAGCTGGCCATGGCACCTGCTTCAATGCATTCCTTACCGCCTTGCTATGTGAACAAACAGGAAGATGAACCTGTGCCAGAAGCAGTCTGAATTTAGATTACCAACAGCCTACAAGATTCTGAGCATCCCATCAAAAAACGCCGGGCTTAGATGAACTGGTACCATATGTAAGCACTCCAATACTCAACGATCACCAGTGATTCCCAAAACAATGATGGTCAACTTCATTAATGGCAGAACATTCATAATTTTGGACATAATAGGTAGATTTATTTTTTTTTAAAAAGTGTGTTTGTGTTAGTAAAACACAAGCCTGAGGATTCCTGTACTCTGTTTGCTGGTACCATATAAAGAAATTGGACGATCTTTCATTTTTAAATCAATTGGGCAAAAATCTCAGCTGAGTTGAGTAGATGATGTTTACATGTAAAGTTTATTGGCTGTTTGGTGGATACAACAAAAGTATACCACCCAGAAACAGTATACAAAGCGATGATGGTTAAGGACTAAGATTCGGTTAGACTTAAATTATGAGAAAAGAGAAGGGAAAATATGAATTTAAGATTTCCCTGTTGGGATTCATTCCATTCAGTGACACATATACAATATTCAAATAGATTAATCTATCCTCTCAAAATTTGTAGGATGCTCCAGTTTATTTCAGCAAGAAAAGCCCCTCAGTTAACTTGTTAAGATAACTGTGAGATGCTAAATTCTTGGGGTATCCCCAAGGGGGATGGCTCAGCCCTACACTTTACCATAGTAAACATAGTAAAGATAAGCAGGTGGACTGAAAATTCATATCATTTTTAAAAACTGGCATAATTCAATTCATTGGCGTACTAAATTCTCAATGAGGGTCCAAATGTAACAGATGTCTCCCCATATCCATCTGAGGGTGAATTTCTGTGCTGACCATTACAAAAGTTAATAGACCATAGCCCAATTAAAATATGAAATTGTATCAATGAATTGTGAATAATTGTGAATAAGGACCTCTGGCTGAAAATATAATTGATCAGTTTATACATAGTACACCATCTACTTCATACCTTAACTGACAGGTCACATAAGAACTGTGAAAACCCAACTGATCATGTGAAAAATTATGTCCATGCTGCCAACTGCCAGGAATGGAATGGTCTGCCCATTCTACTTGCTCACTTTCCACTGGAGGTAAGTTTGTGGGAGAGCTGCACCTGCACATATATAGGTGGTATCTGAAAATAACTTTCAGAAAATTCCAGGTCTATTCAATCCAGTCAGCGCTCCATAGTAGGAAAGTCATCCGTCTCCTTGAGCAAGGTCCTGGATTTGCATGTGATGCTCCCCAATATCAGCCAAAGCAACAGAGTCCCAAAGGTGCTTTTTCAAGAGGCAACTGGACTTTCCGGGTTTTTCTTTTAATTTAAAATTTTATTTAAAAACCATCCAGACAAGAGCTGAAGAAGCTTCTTGGATGAGAAGCGAAATATCTTCAAAGAAAAATCAGAAAGTCCAGTTGCATCTTGAAAAAAGGCACCTTTGGGACAACCATGATCTGGATGACTGAGAATCTCTATACACAAAACAACAGAGCGTTATGTTGAGTCACAACTGGTGGCGAGAGAACAATGAAGAAAGGACAAGAAAGTTTTGCACTGCAGCTGAGAACACATCCTGTCCTTTGGGTCCTGCACATATTGACCCCTTCCGAAGCGAAGCGCACACATCCAGGGCAGGGCAGGTCAAAATCTACAAATGATCGACAGCAACCACTTTTGTTAAAATGTATTCCCTTCCCAAATTTATGCCTAAATGTTGTGGATCTCCTCTTGTTTTTATAGTGCTCTTGCCAACACTTCTAGCCTGAGCTTCGTTGCTAATGGCCTTGCTTTTTATTAATAGCATAAAGTACCTATTTTCAAAACATAAAAAGAACAAAAATCAATGGTCCTGCTTTGATATTTGATATGAAGTGCCTTGCCAAAAATGGGTACAGTTGTATCCTTTGAAATAAAACAAAACGCCCACGCTGTATATATGCTGTATATACAATATATTACATTGTTCATATTACATTGTAATATATTGCATGACATATTAACAACAAAAGGAGTTCTTGTAGGGCCATGATCAAAGAATGCAAATTTTACCTTAGTCATTTATACCCAGCTGTTAACTGCAAATCTAGATATTTTTAACTGGGAGTTTAGCCCCACAGAAGCAGTTGGACATACTTCTGAATAGACAAGCATAGGATCAGGCTACAGTAATATAATTCAGTATTTCTATTTTTATAAGGGGAAACACTTTTGCTATTTTTCTACTGGTTCTTTAAGGGTAGAAAGATTTCATTGTATGTGTTGCTTTGGTTCTCTCTCACCACCCCACCACCCCACCATTCACTTCTGCTGGATTGGAAATTCCATCCAAGGCCTAAAAAGAATGCTTGGAAGCTTTCCTCCCCATCCCAGTGAATGGTGAACATTTCAAGTACAGGACCTCAACAGGTCTGTTGTATGCCAATTGGGTAGACTTCTGAGTAGATATATGTAACTGTAACTCAGTTTCTGTCTATCCTCATACAGTACAAAAGATTAAAACTGGTCTCAGTCTATTTAAGTAATGTACACTACATCCATTTTCCTAACAAAAACCGTGATTTTGCCCTGACAAATTAACAGGCAAAAGGGATGCAAATAAGGAAGTCGGAAATGGCAAGAGATGGGATTAGGCCCTTAGCACGGGAAGGTGAGATGTGTTTAGTTTTAGTGCCAGCATACCTGGGACAGGTCCGGCTTGGGAATTGAAATTGAAATTTTTCTGCTAAATGTGTGAAACTTAAGAAAAATATCTAGTTGTCATTATTGTTAGTTTGCTGGAAGCATTGTATTATCCTTATTGCTATTGTTTGTTGAAAGCACCTTACTGAATGCAGTGTGTGTGTTTCTGTGCATTTAATACACACATGCAAAGCTCACCTATCAGACAACTGAATGTAGCTCTTCTATATAACCAGACAACAGGTTAAAATACAACAAAACTACAGGGGAAAAAAAACCCTTTTCAGTTATCTTCTCTCATATGCAATCAGGTGTGCCTATGGCTTAGCGATTGTTAAAAATCATTACTGCATATCAATCAAGTGTTATATTCCTGAGAGACAAGACAGTCTTCACTTGGTCTAGGAGTAAACACACAAAAAACCCTTGTCCTTCAACAAAGGACTTTCATGGAAGCTAATTCTGCTTTTTGTCCACATCCAAACGACATTGCCTCAAACGGGTTCCTAATAGTAGGCAAATATGAGTTTGTAACCCACCTTGCTGGCTGGGGAATTCTGGGAGTTGAAGTCCACAAGTCTTAAAGTTGCCAAAGTTGGACACCTCTGATTTAGAGGCTCAAAGAAGAAAAGAGGGAGCTGTAAATTTTTATTCGGGCTTTTATAAGGGCGATTTTTCTGTGTGCAAAACCTTTCTTTAAATTTGAGTGCCATTGTGGATTCTAGCTCAGGCCGATTTCCTGCCAACCATCTCCACTGCCTCCAGCCTTCCTCTTTTGAGGCAGTGCAGGATGTACTTAGCCCCTCTGGTCAAGTTCCCATTACTCACAACCCACTCTATAAAAAGATTGATCACTGATTCCTGGGTGAAGAGACTTAGTTTTTATGAATTATGCCCTTCAGTGAAATGGCAACAGCCATTCTGCTTTTTCAGCCACATATAAATCTGTAATTTTGGGGTCTTTTGAGAATTCTTCACACCATGAAGGAATCTCAGTGAGAGGCAAATAGGGAGAGAACACAAATTAACAGCTGCAATCCCATGGCTGTAGAAAGCACAGGATTCTCTCTGCTCTTTAAGCAAGAGACAAGATTGCCCTCTGTTTTGTGCAATTAAGGCAGTCCCTCCCATGATTGTCCTCTTAGGCTCCAGCTAAGAAACATTCACCTTTTGTGATGTTTTGATAGTCAGATGGACACAGATTAAGTTCCAAAGCAACTCTGGAACAAGAGTACAAATATAAGATTACCAGTTGTCTGGCAAAAGGAGGACATGTCTTCAGGTCCTCTGCCTGCCAGGAACAACCTTAAAAAGCAAATATCGTTGGCCTTTTGAGTATATACAAACTATCACTTCCTGAGCAGCTTTTCTCCGGAGTGCAGCACTCCCCTAATGAGTGCTAACAGCAAGTTAACAAGCTCCACACTGTGACCTTGATTAATACCCTCCTGCTGGCTCGGCTGCTATCTGAAACTGACAAGACCTTAATCAGTTACACGCCTCTAGCACATTCTGCAATTGAAAAACTAATCTTTCTGATGTTGGAAAAATATTTTGATATACTTGTATATGCAGGCTTAAGCTTTTGGGGCTCCCCCCCTGTAATTTTTGTCACAGATGCCATGTCCTTTCCCTTATTTGTCCTCATTCAGCTTTCTGATAACCCTATACAACAAAGCCTCTGCTTCTCTGTGAAAAAAAATGGCAACCATTGTGAGGGTTCATTGCAAGACCCAGTTTCTAAAATCAATCATGTTGCTATGATTTCAAAAGGTGGACACCACCAAATTGCCATACCCTTCCTGCCCTGAAAATCAGGATGATTGATTCAGTGCCACTGAAAATCAGCTAGGCCTTTATCACATATATCACAGCCTTATTAATCACCCTGAATTGAAATGTGCATTCCTATTTACATCAAACAATGCATCCATTTGGTTTAAAAGGCACCTCAATAAGCATTGCAATGTCTTCATTCACACAGTGGTCCTGTGCCCAACTCTTGCTGGATATTGGTGCTAGTGTTTGCCATATGTTTTGGTGTGAACCTGAGCCTTCGTTTTATACACATGTTCTTAATGCTATTGCTTTTAACACCTAAGCTAGAAGCCAACTGTTCGGTCAGCAGACTTTTGGATCTCAAGCTATATTTTTTGCAGAATCAGTCAAATGAATCAATTGTTCTGCCTTGTAAGCTCACTCTTCTGAAAGCTCTTTTCAAATGCACTGTGGCTTTGTAATGTGATCCTTCAGATCTGAAGTGAGCACTAGTCAAGATCTGAACTTCATGCAATGCTTTTAAGCTATCAGCCTAACATTGTTGAAGTATAATTGTTATATAAACCTCGGAGGTACCAAAAATACTTTTAATGCTCAAAACCCTTTTTCCTGTCATTGGTGCATTCTCTCATTTTAATTCAATTCTGGATGTATTTTGGTCTCGAACGATGTTTTGTAAACAATTGTTGCCTTTTGAAGGACTTTACAATTTTGCACTGTCCTGGAAAGATTTTTGTAATGAACCTATTTGTTTTGCATTCAAATGTGCCTGAATTTATATGCTGCCATGCTGCCAATCTGTCTTTAGTAGGAATGTTATTCTGCAATGCACCTTTTAAAACAAAGCTGTTTGCTCCTCAATCTTGAAGTGCCCGCTGGATTATGATAAACATTAATAGTCAAAAGATGCTAGTTAGAAAATAAACCCAAACAGGCTACTTTATGCCACATTATTGTACTTTTTTTTAATGAAGCTTTGTGCACTACATTACCTTTTCATTGTAAAGTTTTCCCTTTATTACGAGACTTGTGTGCCATAATGTATTTGTTGAATTATTCTGCTCTTTTGCTAAAGCACATAATAGCATAATTGGTGTATCTGTTTTGTTAGAGTTGCTTTGTTAAATGAAAAAAAAGGTTTAATCCTTTTTTTTTGTTTCTTTTTTTGCACATTTGAAAGAATGTTACAAACAGCTTTTTAAAAAAATCAGCAGGATAACTGATCTGTCAAGATTTTCTCAGCTTTGATGTTGAAATAAAAAAGTGAATTACACCATTGGGATATGTCAACGAATTTCTTAAGTTTATCTCGGAGGGGGTTAAATCACTTAATTAATTAACACTTACCTTTGTCTCATTTAGCTGTAGTTTGTATTTGTTTCTCTTTGAATCTAAAGTCATGTTATAGAATGCTTAATGATGTGAAGAAAAGGACAGGAATTAAATAAATACATACATACATACATACATACATACATACATACATACATACATACATACATAAAACAGAATAAAGAAAAATTCCAATGGCTATCTAGTGTAGATAAAAGGGGCCAAATCTTGAAATTTATCCTCTTAAAGCAGATTTGTTAAATATATAATCTTGGGTTGGTTTCAATCAAAAACTCTTATCACCCCTAGTTAGTCACATCAAGACCTTGCTGTTCATTCTTCATCTGTCCCTTACGCCATCAGTAATTGCAAAAACAAATTCGTAAGCAAAATTGCAGCACTCCTAAGATTTAGAAGCACAGTTCAGGATTGGAGGTTTGTAAGTGTTCAGATATTTACCAGTGTCAAAATGAGTTTCTTCTCCTTGGTCAGAAGCTGAGATTTACTTTGGATTAATTGACGTCATGTTAAAGTAAGGCATATCCTAATTTTAACCTTTGTGTATGCAGGCTTAAAATGTTTTGGTAATATTGAGGAGATTAACATTATTCCTGAAGGGGTTAAGTTTAGGGTGTCTATAATATTGATCCCAGATGGTTCTGGTATAGTTGAACGATGCTTTCCAAATCAGATAATTAGGCAAGAGCACATAATCTTTTCATAGCTTTACTTGGACTATTTCAAAGGGATCAGAAGCATCCTTCATGGTAGAAAATTGCTTTTTAGGATGTCCCCCCACCCCATTAATACTACATCTGGGACAGAAGAAAAACAGGAAGAAGAAAACAAATCCCATTTTAGGCTAAATATTACTATTAGTGATGTGTTTTTTGCTTGTCTTATGGTATCCTAGCCATACACCCAACAATATTTTGTTTTCAGATACTATACATAACAACATAGTCATCAGTAAATTCCAGATTAGTTAATAAAGGGGGGGGTCATTTTAGGAGAGAAATCAGGGCAAGGAGATGAGATAAATTGCCTTAAAATTAACTATAATTTATACTGAAGCTATTAACAAATAAATTTAATACATTAAATAAATTAACCATGGCCTGGGAGAATATGAATGCATTGCATGTACCTCCTGATTATTGGGATGCAGGCAACTGTATGTTGGCTTGCAGATAGTCTACAGTTCAATCATCCTAGTTTACATAAAATAACATGACCATATTTGGGGGAAAATGGACTTACACTTGGCAAATACTGACCAGATATGTGAATAATGGCCAGTATTATCTCATTACCATTAGGCCAGACTCCTAAATGTGACTTGGGTAATAAAATAAGTAACATTGTTTACTTTTGTTCGGTCTTATTGAAACGTTTACGTGAAAGCATTATTTGTTTGTGCCAATGACTCATGCATTGAAAGTTTGCAACTTTCACTGTTAAGGGATTGACAAGGCTCACAAAGGCTTTAGCATTCTGAAGCTAATTTTTTTTATTATTATTCATACCCAAAGTATACTTTTTTCTGTGGCCCTTCAGGCTTTGATCAGCTCCCCTTCAATATGAGACCCTGCTGGCATGAATACAGAGGATTGTTCAGGTGACAGGTACACGATGTGGGGAATGTTAGAAATTAGCAGGCTGCATGTATATTACTCAGATTAGCTTGTCAAGGCAGATTGCAGTCACAAAACCCTCAGCAAATTATGTCAATTTACACAATTGATCATAAATCCAGCTGAAAAAGGCATTACAGTTCAATTGGTCCCTCAGTGCATACCATCAGTGCCATCACCATCACCCCTACCCTCCTCCTCATTGTCGTCTTCATGGATGCTTCAATTTCATCCATGCCCAGCGGGTGAAGCAATTAAGGTAATGGTTTGTGGCAAATCACCTGCACACCTGTGTCCCGCGCAGCAATGGCCGTTGAAGTGTTGTTCAAGTCATTTGAGGGAATGGCAATCTACTGGAATTAGTAGTATAACTAAAATGTGGGATTCAGCATTGCTATGTTACTGAATGAAAATGAACCACTTTCAAACAAGCCCAAGGCTCTTAAACATTATAAAACATTGCATGAGGTTTTTTTAAACTTTTGAGTCAGAGTTAGTGATCATGACTGATCAGATTATCACAGAGCTGTATACTTTTATAAAACCAGAAGGTTGTGATTTTAAGATTCACCACACTGTTTCAGATATGGGTAACTGAATTGAAAATCTGGTTTTATCTATTAGTGACTCTTCAGAATTTTTTTCTATCCAATCTTTAATATTTGTTTTATAAATAACTCAAGACTGCAAACATATATAATACTCCTTCCACCTCGTAGTTTCCTCAAAACAACAACCATGTGAGAAAACTGCAGTCTGCTGAATAATCTTCCAGGCTACAATTTGACAGGTAGAATATGTGACCATATCCACAGGGTTGTGGATAAAGATTTTTCCAGAATAAGAGTCCATGTTTATTAGCTATAAGAACACCACATTAACATTTACTGCATATTCTCAGTTTGTAGTTGTAGTAGGAGGGAGAATGTGTACACATCAGTGGTGGTTTTCAAATTTTTTTATTACCGGTTCTGTGGGCATGGCTTGGTGGGTGTGGCAGGGGAAGGATACTGTAAAATCTCCATTTCTTCTCAATCAGCTGGGACTCAGGAGACAGAGAATAGATGGGGGCGGGGCCACTCAGAGGTGGTATTTACTGGTTCTCCGAACTACTCAAAATTTCTGCTACCAGTTCTCCAGAACTGGTCAGAACCTGCTGAAACCCACTTCTGGTACACATGTCTAAATTCACATACAGAAACAAAAAAGAGTATTTGGAGAAAAATCGGAAAAGATACTGACCATACTTCAATTCCAGAGGTACATGGGAGTTGAATCCCTATATAATCTCTTCACCTTTGCAAAATACTTGTTGGACTGGCCTGACAGTGAAGATTGCATCCCACTGGTCCCGGAAAAGCTAGTTGCACCCACACCCAAGAATCTGCTGCCCATATTTATATTCTCTTTTTAGAAATGATGTGACATTGTGATCCATGTGGTTTAGACTAATTTTCTGTCACTCTGATTGGCTAATCAGATTTTGAAGCTGTACCTGATCTCTCATGGGTAGACAGACTCTGGAATCTTATTCAATCCCCCAAGCAATGGAGACTTTAAGACATACTGCATTTTCTTTTCGGAACAAACCAATATATAGGAAATGCTTTTTGTCTCCATAACCTAGGCTACCAGTGACTAAGAAAGGCTTTCTAACAGTTATTCATTACTGATTGTTGATATTTTATACCTTACAAATTATTGCATGTGGATATATCCCATATTAGGATAATCCTTTCCCTATTTCATTAAATTTCATCTCTCATGGTACTACACATTGATAATCCTGGACCGCAAGACTTTGGCCCTCCAACATTCATGAAATTAACAGCTCCCAGCATCCCTCACTATCATCCCTATTGGCTGAAGCTGCTGCTGAGACTTGTCATTTGGAAATCTCCAGAAGGCCACCTGTTCCATCTCCCCAAAGCGCCAGCTCATCCCATCTGGAATCTATCAGTTTTGAATATTGATGTTAGTAGAACAAACATAGTGGTGTTAACATCTTGGTTCTTCAAATAAAATACATTAAAACAACACAGAGCACTTTGAGTTTTCCTTTAAGATGTTTCTTTCTACTCTGATGAAGAGCCATTTCATAAAATTCTGATTTTTATCTGCTGCTTGCAATGCATAGCAAAGTTTGGTTTCTACCAACATTGTCGTTTATTTATCTCTTTGAAGCAACTTTATATTTGGCAGTCTAAATAGATGGCTTTCATCACGTTGTCATTTATTTTTTAGCACTGTATACAAATCACTTAACTGTGATTAAGATCAAGAATCCTTTCTTCAAGCAACATATTAATACTACTGTTCAGCCATCATCTCTGATGCTTCCAAACTCCATATCAGCTTTGGAATGACCAGTTCTTTCTTTCTTTCTTTCTTTCTTTCTTTCTTTCTTTCTTTCTTTCTTTCCTTCCTTCCTTCCTTCCTTCCTTCCT
>JANHZT010009420.1:239067-258166 GCA_032468215.1 Stegonotus admiraltiensis | reverse complement strand
ATGAGAAGCAAAACGTCTTCAAAGAAAAAGCAGAAAGTCCAGTTGCCTCTTGAAAAAAAGCACCTTTGGGACATTTTTTCTTTCTTTTCTTTTTCATTTTAGATTTGTAATTGCTTATGCTAGATTATAAATTGATCTCAGATGGCCTATCTGCTTATGTGGTTTATGCTTATATTTAATGGAATTGAATTAGTAATGACTACGATTTCAGTGGGATCTAATTAGGTTAGTCTGGATTCAACTGTGTTGTTATTTCTTGCCATTGATTACACAATCATAACAATATTCTGAAGTAATTTAATTAATGAGACCTGAACTATTTCACTGAGTTGAATTTTAAACATTTAAAGGAAATTAATCTGAGACAATTACTATGTGTCAGGAAGAAAAAAAATAAAAGAACAAAAACATAGTACAATGGCCTAGACCAGTGGTAGGCAAACTTGGCTCTTTCACACCCCTAAGCGAAGCTGTCTTAGGAATTCTGGAAGTTGAAGTCCACAGGGGTGTGAAAGAGCCAAGTTTGCCTACCACTGGCCTAGGCTGCTCCTAATGCCTGATTAGGAGGCAAATACCTGGTGACAAAAATTTCGACTGTGTTCAAATTAACTTATTTTTTTCTGTCTGCACTGTCTCGTGGAATCACATCAAGATCTCATTAAAGCTCAGGGTTATGCAGAAAACAGTTTGAAAAATCACGCGCTTGACAATACTATTTTATCTGACTCTGGGTTGAAGCCAGGAAAAACTTTCAGTGGACTGAAGGCTCTTGCTCCACTAAATTTTTCTGTACTTCTTTAATGGAGATGCATATGCTCTTCCCCGATTGCTGCTTACTGCCAGAACAGTATCAAACAGGCTATTTCAGTATACAGAAGGAGCAGCCACTAGCAAAAATTACTTTAGTAAAGCAGCTCTGGTAGGAACTCCCCTTGGGGATATGCTAGTGAAATGAAAGCTCTACATATTGTATATGGGGGAATAAAGTACTTTGACATATGGGAGATCTAAGCTTTATGTCAACTTCTTTGCTTTGTTAAATGGTGCAGGATTAATTAACTGCCCTGCTTGCCAAGGAATGCTTCCTTCCCATTTGTCTACATTTTTAAGAAGCCATCTTTACCTATAATAGTTCTGGTAATTATATATGTGTAGCTGAATCACTTGAAGTAGATTAACACACATTCTGCAATTGTGAAACAGCAAAACTGGGAGTTATGGGCAATGCCACACTTAATGTGAGATAAAAATTGATTTCTGATTGCAATTTATGCTGACCATATAATCATTGCGTTTTAAAAAAATTATTTCCTTTAGAAACTGGTATCATTAGATGTGAAAAGTGGGAGGAAAGAACATGGTACTTGATGATCAGGTTCTAAGACTTCAGATTGGATCACTGGCGCCAAGTTCTAAACAGGTAGTTTAAGGCAGCTCATAATGTAAACACCCTGGAGAAAAGGACACAATTACTTTAATCTTTAATCACAGAAAAATATCTACACAGATTTAAATCCATGGCTGAATTCCAATAATATAAAGAAGTAGTTGAAAAGCCAAATAGGATGGCATGAAACTGGTAGCTTTAGTCTGATTTGAGAACCAAAAGATTCTGTTTGTAATGGGCAAATGAGATGCTTTCATATTTATCTATCTAAAATGCTGTCCGGCTAATCTAAAATTGTATGGGTTAAATGATTTCGTTTTTAGTTCATACGGTAAGTCTACTCTATTAAAGATTGCTGATCCAGTGCAAGATCAAACACAAGATGTTTAGATCAGAGGCATGTCAAAATATTAAAGGACACAATGACAGCCTGGCCCCTTTTATCAGTTAAAACTGCATTACACATCAACCACAACCTGTCTGGCTTGTATGCTTGATTAACTTTTCTATTCAGTAGAAACCCATTTGTATTCCATGCTTGTCTGGATGACAAATTGGGTTTTGTGTTGCGCCGATGTTGTACTGCTAACAGATGTATTAGTAAACACCGATGGAGAAAGCAGATCTGAGAGGGCCGCATGGAAACCACAGCCAGAATGCGGGCAAATTCCAAAGAGCTGCCAAATGCTCCAGAAATGCACCAGCTTGCTCATTATAATTCCCGAAGCAGCAGGGAAATGCTACATATTTGTCAAGAGAGAAGGAAGAAAGCTGGCCACAGACACAGCGTTTGCCTTACATCCCAAGCTGCAATTTCTCTATTTCCCTAAAACCATCATCATTCTTCAACTGCATCAAAAATAGCACCATTTCTGTCAAGTGGGCTGTCCTTTTTTGAGTGGCTGAAAACGTTCAGCCTCAGAAAAAAATGGTACACTGTATATCTTAGTTTGATGTTTGATTAAAAACAAAACGCAACTGAAAGATAGCAGTTAAGCAGAAGGGTAAATGTAATGTATGAAGAAGAATGATTCTATTTGCAAGGGATAATAATAAGCGCAATAATAAGCAGACGGCTTGGTACATTTTCTGCCTTATTTGCCAGTAAAGTAGTTCAGTTATGCAGACAAAATTGTATCTTTTTTTTGAAAAACGCTGGGCATTATGAATAACAAATGGTAATAAATGCTGGCTAGCATTCCTTGTTCATCTCCATGCCCCTACATTTCAAAACATTTTGATTGGAAAAAATTCTACCTATCTAGGGATGGACTGCTGCCAAATGCTGAGTACAGCTTCTGCTTTTGTACAATAGATTTCTTCTATGTTTGCACAAATTATAGATTTGTTATATAAAATAATTTAACCCAAACAACACATTTGGAAATGTAATTCAACAAATGCTTGTATACCTGTTCCAGTGAAATCAAATGAAGACTGTCAGTGCAAACTTTAGCTGCACATAATTCAAGGAGATCTAACCGATTGTGGGGATTTAGTAAGCCTCTGTCACTAAAGAGTGGGCAGGTGTGATCTATATTTTCTGATGTTCCATGTTTTCTTTATGTTGTGCTATTTGTATTTAAACAACATCTGTTGACATTGAAAGGGGGTCCTAGTATAGGGGGTGTCAAACTGGCGGCCCACAGGCCGGATGCGTCACATACAGGCCACACCCATCCCAGCTCTGTGAAGGGGAAAAATGTCGTGAAATGTCACACGATGGCAATGTGACACGGCAAGTTTGACACCTGTGTCTTAGAACATAAATGTGGTTATACGTTTTGGAATCTTTATTCTGATTTGGGTCATGCAAGAAAAGAAAGCCAGGAACGAAAAGTAAATTGTTGATTATAAATAGATAAAAGCACACATATTTCACAACAACAGAATGCAGAAGCACTGTTAGCTGCAGGCAAGACAGATTTCTAGACAGGTATGAACACTGAAAGCTTTATTTGTTAAGTCTGCTTTCTAGTAACTAGGTAGAGTGTGCCTGTGCTGCTTTCAGAATGTCCTAAGTAAGCAAGGTTAAAACTGAAGTAAGGATGCTGGCTTGGCAAGGAAGCTGTTTTAGAGTGAAGATGTGTTTCTGCCATACCTTCATATGCCATCTTCGTTTCAGCTTCTGAAATTTGGTTGGGCTTATGAAATTTGAAAACCCACAAACGGAACAAAACGTTGAGGAATGTAAGTTTGGGGGGAAAAAATCAAAAGGGAGTGCTATGCATTTTATTCAGGTTTGTGGGTTTTTTTGAATTCAGATATGCTGTATTGGCTTATCACCTGCTTTAATTTAATCTCTAGAAACAAAGAGGATGATAAAGAAATTTTTTTTTGCCGTGAATTTGGGAATGGAATCTCCAATTGTATTTTAAATGCAGTACCATGAATGTAATACCAATGCGTTCCAATGCATCTAAGAATTTAGATAAGGGATATTGGCTGGAAGACGCCAAAGTTAAAACTAAGAGCAATCAGTTTTTACTATTCCAAATCAGATTTTGACTGGAGGAAAAATTAATAATTATAGGGAAAAAATACTCAAGCTATTGATATCAGAATGGCCAAGCATCCTTGTTGTGGGCAATTTCCATCATCCTCTTGGAGTTCTAGAACAGAGTGCAGAAACTAGGAGAATAAGGTACCTGCTATGCGGACTGCTGACAGAGGGTCCAGGCTGTGAGACATTACATTTGCCTCGTGGCTGTTTGCAATGAACAGGGGTAAAGAAAGAAGAATGTTCAGTCCAGGCAAATAAAGACAAGCTACTGATGAAATCAAACTAAAAAGAGCAGCAAAGGAAACACAAAATCAAATGAAGTAACTAATTCCCATGAATCAAGGAAACTGGCTTTTCTTTTCCCACTTTTAATTGAACATGAAACGGAACATACAATGTAAACTTAAAAATGACATTCTAGCCAATCAAGCAATAAACAGAAAATGCAATGCAGCTTTTTTTTTTAAGCTGTGGGAAATATTTTGGTTTATTTTACTATTTAATTTTTTAAAGTATTGTTTGTTTCTTCATCTTTAGAAATTGAGTAAATAAAGTTTCAGCCTTACACTAGCAGTATTTTATTTCTCATGATTAATACAGTTTTGCTCCAGTTCAATTATGATCCTGGATGTGCAGAAGATGCTATGGACACAACAGTAACACAGATTACTTGTGTAACCAGGAATTGGACTATCACCAAAGTGATTATAACTGGCAAGTAAGGGAAGAAGCTCTGAGAATGTCATAATGGCTAGGTTCACATACAGCATTAAACAACAAACCACCGTTTATAAAGTTCAATGACTGGTTAAGGTGCTGGTCTGGAAACCAGGAAATTGTGAGCACAAGTCCTGTGTTAGCCATGAAAGCCATGGGTGACTTTGGGCCAGTCAGTTTCTCTCAGCCCAACTCACCTCACAAGAAGGTTGTTGTAGGGAAAAAGAAAAGGAAAAAGTATTATGTATATTTGAGTTACTTCAAAAGTAATAATGGTGTGATTTTCAAGATTTAATAAACCACATTATAAAATCTTGAGAGAATGTAGCAAATTTTTTTTGCTTTTTGTAATATTTAAAAAAAAGAAAAAGAAAAAAGAATGACTAAGTCTGAACTATTTTTAAAGCTAAATTGCATGAAACTATTTCATATGCTATGAATGGACATGACCACTAAACAGACACTTTGTTAGAAATGATGAATGCAGATTTTAAACATTAAAAATGGAACTTAAAAATATATTCCCAACAATTGTTTGGTAAAAGTTCCTTGTTCCAGAAAATTAATAATTCTTTTCATGTTAATGAACATGAAATGTATTTACAAATATTTTACACAAGTAAAAATAATGACTTAGGAACCATAGCTGTTGGGATTTTTGCAGCTTTCTCTCCTGAAAAGCCAGTGTTCCTTTATATTCTTAAACAAGTAGAGGCAGTGAAATCAATTTTTGCAAGCCATAAAGCTCATAATGTCAGAACTAAGATATAATTTTATAAGAAAGCAAATGAAAATTGACAGTTCTGTAAAAGTTAAGGAAAGCTGGATAATAATTAAATAAATAAAAATACTAATTTAAAAAAGGAGAGAAATTAAAATCAAGTACACTCCAGGAGTCAAAGTGAGGCATAGGACAAGATATACTATAGCACACACTCTTTATTTTTGGGAATAGAAAAAGAAGAATGGAAAGTGGTAGGAGGCAGTTCTGGAACTGCAAGAAAAGGAACTGAATATTGTGTAAAACACAAACTGGCACACTTGGAATGGTATTGCTATTCCTTGCAAGTGTGCATGTGGGGACTGGGGGAAATTTATGCTTTTATGCTTTTATGAAGAAAATAGTTGGTTGCACAAAAAAAATAGCTTGTTTCCTTTCTCTTCAGAGACATCATTATTTAATTGGTGAGAATTAAAGGGTAGCAATTGTAGTAAGTTCAGTCAGGTTTCTAATTTTCTTTTCCAAGAACACAAAGAATCTAACTTTGTACCTCAAATGCTGCAAGCATTCTCTATCTGTATACAGGCAGTCGTCGCTTACTGACTGCCTCATTTAATGACTGTTATATCAGTGTTTAAAAAACATGGCCAATCCTTGCATGTATAACTGTCGCAGTGTCCCACCATCATGTGATTGCCATTCAGGCACTTCACAACTGACACACATTTACAATTATTGCAGTGTTCTCCAGTCACATGATCACCATTTGTGTTCTTTGTCACTGGCTTAGGTCATGCAGAGTTAATTGAGAAGGCAAAAATAAAACCATAAATCATAATCATGTGATATTTTGCTTAGTGGCTGAAGCGTTAGGCGACAGTCGCAAGTCTCAATTTGGTTGCTAAGTGAAGACTAGTCGTATGCTGAATTTGATATAAATAATAAAATTACTTTCTTTTATCCTCCCAACTCGAATCATTTTCCTTTTGCTGCTCTTTATCAAGAGTAATCTTATGGTATTTTCAGTCCATCTCTGCAAATAACACCATACTGCTTTCAGCACTTACAAGGTTCGTTGTATCTCACAAGGCCGAGTGTGTGGGAGGGGCCATTTGCATGACTGATGTTCCAAATGACAAATGTTTGTAAGCCTAAGTTTGGGCCACATCTCTCAAGACCAGAGTATGGTGGCTAGTCCCACAGAGTTGTTGCCTCCCAGGTTTCTACTTTGAGTAGTCAACGTCAGAGCCAGAACTCTGAAAAACGTAATGTATGAACTTCTATTGTAATGTTTGTTTAAAGTCAGGTTATGTGTTGATTTGTTATTGATGAACTGGTTAAACTACTCCAGAATAAAAAAAAAAAATCTGAGCAAATCTGAGATGTTGGAATTGTGAGGCAAGACAAGCCTTTGAAAAGATTCCATCCCTTAGAGCTGTTCTTCCCATTCAAAAGAAGTAGCATACCATGTATACGCCTGCTACACTTTGAGTCCTGATTTTGTATATATTTATACAGAATTTTAAAATTCTGACTTGATGCAGGGTAAAAGATGTACAAGGTTGAGGAGGCAGCGGGGAGGGTGGGTTTGGGAGGTGGGTCTGGACCATTATTCTGGTCTGGTGCTTTTCTTGGGGGGAGGGCTATGACAAGAGGTGTTTTGAGACTTTTCACCTTGGCTACAGCTATCTGGTGCTTCCACCCAAGGACTGGCAAAAAATAATCTGGCATGACATTACCATTCTCTGTCGGCTTGGAGTGCTCCTTCCAGATACTGGACTGAGGGATCCTGATGTGTCCAGTTCATCAGCAGAAGACCACGAGGATAAGTCCTGAGTGGTTAGTTATTATCAATTACAATCATCATCATCATCATCAATCAACCATCATCACCATCTTTAACTCAAGTGAAGTTTTCTGGATGGTATGCAATTTAAAAACATAAAGCAGTAAACCCAGTGGTGGGTTTCCACTGGTTTGCCCCGGTTTGGGTGAACCGGTAGCAGCGGTGGCAGAAGGCTCTGCCCACCCGCCAGGACATCATCACGGATGCTCTGTGCATTTGCAGAACCACCGCGAGTGAGCAAAGTGAGTGCATGCACACACATGCTCACAGTTCCGAACCAGTATCGAACGTAAGTGAAACCCACTACTGAGTAAAACTATCGTGCATGGAGAAATCAAAAAGTTTTCATCTGATACCCCCAAAGGCAAGTCTCTTGGAAGAGGAACAGCCTCTCTCCAGGTGCTTCTTATTCAGTAGGAACACTTGGAGAGCAGTTCAGATCAAAACCGTGGGATACAGAGAAGTTCCTATGAAAGGAGACAGCAGGGCTCAAGGTATATATATAACCTCAGAAAGCACACACACACACACACACACACACACACACACACATATATATACACATATATAAAAGGGCTTCAGAATAATGGGCTTCAGAATAATGGGAATATATGAAAAGCACCTCTCTTCAAACATGTGGGCAGCCACAGTTTTTTTGTTTGTTTTTTTTCTTTTTCCAGGCTGCTTCGGAAGTTTTTCCACACTCTCTTTCAATCTGTGTACATGCACATTCATTTCACTTTCTTTTGGGAAAAACAACAAAGCAGCAGCACCCTCAAATCAGAGGCACAAAGCTATTTCTTTCTTTCTTTCTGTTTTTTGCAGTGTGACCCTCTGTGGCAGTCCAAATTGCACACCTGGTAATGTGGGGAGTCATCTCTACAGGGAAACAAGGTTAATAGCACTCAGCTAGCTAGATGACTCATAATTAGCATCTCTTATCTTCTCTGAAATAATTTCAGCTTACTGCCCTCCTTTAGTGGGTATCTAATGCCTACCTGGGCTGAATGAAAAGAATAGTGGTGGATGTCAACACTACAGGTAGTCCTTCACTTACAACAGCTCGTTTATTGACTGTTCAAAGTTACAATGGCACTGAAAAATATGACTTATGTCTGTTTTTCATAGTTATGACCTTTGCAGCATCCCCATGGTTATGTGATTTACATTCGGATGCTTGACAACTGGTTCATATTTATGACGGTTGCAGTGTCCTGGGGTCATGTGATCCACCTTTTGCGACCTTCCAACAAGCAAAGTCAATGGGGAAGCCAGATTTACTTAACAACTGTGTTCCTAACTTATCAATTGCAGGGATTCACTTAACAACTGTGGCAAGAAAAGTCATAAAATGGGGCAAAACTCACTGAACAAATGTCTCACTTATTATGGCTGTAAATCGAGGACTACCTGTATTTGGTGACATCTCTGCATTACACCACCTCCTTCACTGTAACGTATTATAAAGAATATGCAACAAATGTGTAAGAAAATTGTTAGCACAAAAAATTCAGTAACAAAACATAGCTGTATGTCATACAGAGCAAAATAAATACAATCTTTATTTAAATCTTTATTTAAAAGGGAGAAAGGAGAGTCCATTAAAGCCATATGGTGAATTAGATTTTTAGACACCAAAATATACTTACAGTTAAATAAGCCCACTAATAATGGTGAATACTCATTTTGAAAGAAAAGAGCCAAATACTGACTTTCTTCATTGGACAGGGAGAACTCCCTTATTGCTTGAAATTTAGGCAGAACTCAGACCCAGCAAATTTTTGTCTATGCAATCCAAATTCTTATAAACCAAGTTCTATTAAACCAAGGGTTACCACTAAAGTTAGTTTAGGAATATATTAATAAAAGTTTGGTTGATGGCTTCCTTGCCATCAAGCGGAGAATACTAGAAAGAAAATTTGTCTTTACAGGGATAATAAGAGTACGATAGCATGATATCAACAGCATGATAAAACTTTTAAGGTTTACAGATTTTAACATGAGTAGTACATGTCAAAAAAAAAAGTACAAAGAATATGAAGGCATTCTGGTAGCAAAAATGCAAATTGGAAAGAAATTGTCCATTGTAACTTGCCATTATCAAAAGATCATAAAAAAGACTTACCAATTGACTGGTTGAAATATCTAGAATCTTCTCTAGTTCTTTAATGTAACGTGTCACATCTTTCAGGAGCATTTTTAGTCTGTTTCCAATGACATGGACCTTTTCTTTGGCCTCTAGACAATCCTTGCCTTCAGCATTGACTAGCAGTTGGCAGGACATGTCTTGAAGAGAGGCCACTTTTAACTGAGATTCTAGAAGCTCACGTCGTATTTGCTGTTGAGAACAAAGTTGAGATATTTTGGGCTTTAAAACAATGTATAACAGGTCAAAATGAAATTCATTTTGCAAGAATAACAGTTTCTTCTGGTCTGATATGAAGGGATTATCAACACCCTCTGGGGAATAATTTAGCACAACTTTCTGGGAAGAAATAAAGAATTAACCTTAACCAATAAATCCCCCGAATAAGATTTGATACTGTCACTTATTTCCCCATTAATGTTCTCCAGACATCCTTAGACATCTGGTTATTAAAATAAAAGGATACTACCATGAGAAGCCTGTGATGATCCTGCAGAGTATCAGAGTCATGATTTGGATTGATAGGTACTATTTCATTTTTTCTCCTGTCGATGTTCTCCAGCCATAATAATAAGCCATGGCTCATCTCATGGAAATCCTAAAAACAAAGGGTAAGAGTGTAATAATGCTACCCAGCTCTGTCATCTGAGGCAGTTGTTCCTGCAGTTTCTTGTTTACCTCACTGTTGCTGGCTGTGGGAGTTGAAGTCAACAAGTCTTAAAGTTGCTACATTTGGAGACCCCCGTTCTAAGTTATTGCTTAAAATGTTAACAACTAACACTGTGCTTGTATCTCCTTTCTCCCCTTAAAATTTATTTTAGCAAAACACTTTCTGATATATTAAAACCGTAGCACATTGTGATGCCTGAGGTAACAGAATTCCTGCAGGCAAGGAGCAAACCAAGATTTGCAATACTGTTTTGAAATGCGAGAGTTTTATTACATTAATTAATTAAGCCAAATTAATTAATTAAGCCAAATTAAGACAATTAAGCCAAAAAGTGTTCTAACTAAATAAAAAAAATTAAATGAAAGAAAAATACATAGATGTACTGTATGCCATTTTCTTGATACTCCAGGCTGTGATTTGGAGAACTAGACTATGAAGATAGCATGAGAATGGAACATAACTTATCTTAAATGGGTTTGAGATTTTATGCTAAAAATCTTGTTTTTTTACAGCCTGGAGTGAACCTTTTTAAAAAAAATGCTGGACCCTATATAAGACTTGGTACTATTCTAGTTTGCTAAGTGGTATTAGGAAACTGTAATTTAATTATACTGTAAGTGAAATCTTACAAAAGCTACCTTTCAAGGTGAAAAACAAAATATCTTTTAAAGAACATCTCCAAAACATTTTCAAAAGAGGCCATGATTATGTGCACACCTACTGCACTACATCCAGGACACCAAGAAGAAAGTCTTGTAAAAGCCAGAACAGACCTGACATTGCATGAGAGCGCTTTGTAGGGAGCAGCGCCATTCTTCTAACACAGAGCAGACATGGTCCCAGCGCATATTCATTTGAGACAGTTGTTCCTGCAGTTTCTTGTTTTCCTCACTGTCCGACTGCATGAATTCTGAACTGCATAAGTTGATGGACAAAATGATGGCTTTGCGATTATCAACAGCCTTCTGCAGCTCCTTGAAAATAGCAAGGGGGGTGGGGGGTAGAGGAAAAGAAGATAGGGGGGGAAAAAAACACAACCTGCTAGAACCTTTTCAGAAAAGAAACTTTTCCATCTCAACATTTCATCCATTAAAGATAGTTAAATGTGTTTTTTTCTTAGTTATTATTACTGTGCTATATTTTTAAAATTATGTTCGACAGCTCGGTAAGTGATAGGCACTTCTAAAATCTCTTACTATAAAGAGCAGAATGCATAACAAACTAATACATTGTTTTACAAAGTAAAGCTTATAGGCATGGCAATATGTGAAAAAACACATTGGCAGACACCAAGCTGAGCTTATAACTAGCCTGTTAAAGATTATGTACCCCTGAAGAAATAGTAATTGTTTCAGTAGGTTCAATGAAAATTTAGGAAGGAATTTTGTAAACTAACCTAATCATTTTTTTCCCATAAGGGGGTTTGAAATTCTAACACTAAAGCATTAAGAAACAACAACAACCCTTGGTATAAAAAGGTAAAATCTCCTCTCAGTCCATCTCAGCTTCTGCTGACTTCAGGGAAACATCCATGAAAGGAAATTAAATTTATTCTATCTGAATAAATAAACAAGCAAGATAACGTTAAAACAAATTCCAAGTGAAAACCTACTTTCAGTTTTTTAATCCGGAACTCAATGGTCTGTATGTCTGTGCTAAGATCAAGGCAACGCAATTGGTCCAATTCCTCTTCAGTTTCTCCCAGCCAAACCCAGATGTTGTTTAGGTCAGAACTGAACTGCTGCCACTGTTGAAGATTCTGCTTCATTCGCAGTTCTTTACTTAAGGCTTGGGCCTGAATTAACTCCCATCGATCAATGACACCTAAGAAAAGAAGGCCTTGCTTTATAAAAGTCGGTTCTTAACCTTCTGTCCAATTGAACTTCCCAATGTTTCATCACACTAAGAATGATGAAGGCACCAGAATGAGTTCTCATCCCTGCCTTTCCTACTTTCCCTTCTGGCTTCAGTTAACCACATGAGAAGACAGATGACATTTAGCCCCATAATAAGAACAGAAGCAGAGGGTCATAACAGCCCCGCCAGATATCGAATGGAATGGTTATGTAGATTCCTGAGTTTTGATCCAAATTTAAGCTCAGGAGAGCATAGAGTTAGGAATAGTACCCATATGAAAAGTTATTCTTCCTCATATCTATTTATTTAACCCTAAGAAGATGGAAGACTATCTGAAGGCATGTCTCCTTATCCCTTATATTTAGCTCTCCTAACCCTCAGATTGGGTAATTGTTTCCAAGGCAAAATCTACCAAGTCACTAACTTGCACTATTAATAAAGGAAGGTTTATCATTAAAAAACTGTACGCCATGCTATTATTACTATAAGGAGTTCTAGAAGTATTATAGAATGTTCAATCTGACCAGATTATATCAATTTCTGTTAAAATGAGTTTTTATATTTTTATTTACAACCAAAATACTACATTTCCACGATAATTAGTCCAGGCCTGGGTTTTTTTTTTTTCAAATTCATTTTCATTGAGTTCATCTGTATTAATAGTTCCAACTTAATCCAGAAATGAAAAAGATTCTACAATAGCAATACTATAAAATCACAACAGTCTCTTAGAAAATGAAAAAAAAAATAACCAGAAACTAATTTGCAAACAAAATTAATAAGCGTTGAACAGAAAACATTTGTATATACAAGAGGATCAAGGCTTAAATTCTGAATCTGCTACAGTTGTTCTGTTTCTTCTTGTCTCCTGGATGCCACTGATTTTATTAAAAGAAGAGATAATATCCCAGATTTAGGTATATTCTCAAAGTTATTTCAGAAACTAATTAAATATCCACAAATGTTATCCTGATAAAAAGAATTAAGTTCCAAGCATATTGAAGTTGCCTTAGTGCTAGGGCCTGCTTGTGCCTCAAAGTGATTAGAAACATTAATTGTGTGATTCCCAGCTGATCTCAAGGTATGTCCCATCAGTAGGATCACATATCCAATCTCACCATATGTCCTGGAGGAATACAATAGGGGTAGAAAAGAGAGGGCATTTAGATGTATGGATAGCGCCCTGTGTGCATGGTAAATCATTACCTTGTTTTCATACATTTATGTGGGAAGATTTGACTATTACTTACCAGATGTTTGTGGCTCTGCATTGTTCAGGTTAATAAATCCAGAGAGCTTTTCCTCCTCTTCTTTCAGTTTATGTTCAAGCCGCCTTACTGAATCTATACTCCTGCTGCACTCACCCAGGAGCTTCATCTGTTTTTTAAAAGAGTCCCCCAGATAACTTTTCAGTAGCCATGTTTCCACAATTTAGCTTGAAATAGCTAAGACTTTGATAGGCAAACTACCATTTTAGTTGTATAGAAATTTGGGGTATAGTCACAATTTTGACAATTATTTAATATGTATACTAGCTTACTTGGATCACTCCATTTGTACTATATGACAAACATTAATTAGAAGGGGGCATACAATGCATTGAAAACTCACAACAATAACAATGAAAAAATACAGTGTTCTTTGCCAATTGTTTTACAAACTGTTTAACTAGATGACACTCACAAGATTCATTATAAGAATGTGTGGATGATTATTTGTCTGGCTGGGTTGAGGATGAGCAAAACAGGTGTGATATAAATACCATTTATTTGTTGTATGTATGTTAAGAACCCATAACTTCAGCTAGCATTTGGAACTATCCATCTGTCCATCTGTCCATCTGTCCATCTATCCATCCATCCATCCATCCACCCACCCACCCATGCTGAATAATCCTGGTCCATTTTGCATGTTTCAAGATGGGCTTGTGACCGGTGATTGCTTATGCAACAATTAATTTGTTAGGACTGCAGGACTACATATTCTTTTCTTGGAGGTTACCATTTCTGTACATCAAGAAGTTTAATTTTACATCCAGCCACTAGGTGGTAATGCTCATAGTACTTACATATCCTTTGTAGCTAGAATCTAGCTCAGGCCCTGTAGGGGTTTTACTGCGGATTATATTCTCCGTTTGCTGTATTTGGAAACGACTAGTGTCCAAAGCTTTGTCAAGCTGCCGAATATGTGTTTCCAAGGAACCTGGTTCTCCTGCAGTAATTATACAAATGAGATGTTATCAACTAGAGCAGCTAAACTATCTCAGACCAATTAAATAGAGAGTGGGGTTAATTAGGTTAGGAAGCATGAAAAAGGTGACTGAATAGCACGTCTGACAAATTAAATCTATAAGTAATTTGCAAATGGGTCAGTAATTGAGGACAAGTTATTTTTTAAGGAGAAAATATACAGTGTTGACCAAAGCAATCCATTTTTAGAAATAGCTCTGAATGGAAGGCAAAATATTCTACTTGTATTATTGCATCTTCAGACATTTTTAAAGTATTTGTGGTATTCTCACTAGGTAAATAAGGAGAGTGTTTGAGAGAAAAGAAAACTACATTCTGTTTTCCTCTCAAATAATTTCATATCTCCTATAATTTGCCTCGAGCTGCAGTAGTATATCCCAGATGAATACAAATGGCTACTTTTGGATAAATTACCAAAAAAACAAACCAACAAACGAACAAACTAAGACAAACCAAAACAAAACCCCAACAACTGAGAAATTTGAATGATCCATTAATTTTCTTTCAAATTCAGAGATAGAAGGCTTCTTTAAGTCTCTTTCTAGTTTTTTTTAGCATGCAAGGAAAACAGAATGTCCCAAACCCTGAATATTTTCATTTTATATGGCTATATTTTACAGAGTTTTTTAAAAGTAGAAAATTAAACTACAAAGCAGCAAAATGACTCCAGGATACAGGATGCCTTTTTATAAAAAGACACAGCACCTTCCTTTATTATAGCCACAATCAGAAATATTTGGAGAATATTAGCATTCATATTTCATGCTTTAAAAAAACCTCTTCCAAAATAAAATCTAGTTATATTCACTTCTCAGCACAGTAGAAATTATTGGTGGCACTAAATCCCTCTCTTTGGATTCCGAAGTTTCAAATAGAAATAGTAAAACTGAGGAACCACAGAAAAGATGTGGCGTCTATGTGTGGTCTGTAAATGAGGGAGGAGACTCTGTGAGAGCAGAGGTCAGCTTATGCAATGTGTGATGCCATCCAATATTTTCAAACGGTACAAGAAGATCTGCTAATGCAGAGAGGGGAAGCCAGCCTGACACTACAGGTAGTTCTCAATTTACGATTACAATTGAACCCCAAATTTCCGTTGCTAAACAAGGCAGCTGTTAAGTTTTGCGTTTTGCTCCATTTTACAATCTTTTTTTGCCACAGGTTTTTAAGCAAACCACTGCAATTGTTAAATCAATTGCAGCTAAATCAATAAGTGAATAACTGACTTTGTCGGTTGGGATGGTTATAAATGGGGATCACATGACCCCAGTTCGGTACAAATGTGCATAAATACATGTCGATTGCCAAGTTCCTGGATTTTGATCATCTTACCATGGAGATGCTGCAATGGTTTTAGGAGTGAAAAATGATCATAAGTCACTTTTTTCAGTACTGTTATAACTTGGAACAGTCACTAAACAAATGGTTGCAAATCAAGGACTACCTGTATATTCTTTCAGTTCCACCCATATAACCCTTATTGGGCCTGAAAAACTTTCCTTATAGTACAGCATAATAAAAATTTATACAGTTGGTGATATTAGTTATTTCTTATCTGAATCTAATACGATATACTGATGCATTTCCCCCCAGCTCACATACTATGAGATGGGGATGTTAGCACTATTACACTGTTATACTTTAAAAAAAGAGAGACTTCAAATTTTGTGAGTTTGCCAAATATCCAGTTGGAAGCAACAATATTTTACAAGGTACTTTTTGTGTGAGGAAATAGTTTTCAATTTGCTGGTGTGTCTGAGTGAATTAGAGTGATTGGTTAAATAATGAATAAAGCAGCAGATGTGTTAAGAAAGCTCTACTAGAGATATTTTAGGATTACAGCAATTTTAGGCTTTTTAATGCCTACCACAGACATTTTTTAGAGCATTTTCAGTATGTTTTATATAGGCTTCGGGGCTCTCAGGAATCACTACATCTGCAAAGATAAAACACGACCATTGATTCTTAGCAATAATTATTGAAGGGAATCTGAATTTTAACAGAAGATAGTAATTTACCAAGTTTATTCTTCATTTTGCTTAGAGAAAGAGAACTGAAATTAATCGTAGCATCTGGTCTGTATCCAATACTACATTGTGATAACAGAAATCATTAATGAAACAGACTTTCTTTTTCATCCACTGATCTCAGAGCTCTTTTCTAGTCTATTTTAGATGTTTAGGGAACTCCAGAGCACATCTGACAAAAACATGGATGGTACAAAGAGGCAGTGTAAAGGGGAACTCCTTAATGCAAATAAAACCCTTATTACATTAAAGAGGAAGTACTTCAAGTAAAGAGAGATATTAAATCCAGTGTCATTACAAGTTAGAACTTATTCTATAATTTCATACCTGGAGGTAATGTAGTGCAAGATGCAAATTGCCACACATGTACTGTAATGATATGTGAGAAATATCTAGAGAGACTGGGTGAAGAAATGCTGCCTAGGGAATGATCAGATAACAGAATGCATAGCCTGCGGCAGCATAATAAGTAAAAAAAGGGGTTCAGAAAGGATCCTCCCTAGTTTCTCAGTCTCTCAAGAAGAAATAAGTGTATATTCAGACTTGCAAGATTTTGTTAACATAGCCATACAGTAAAGTAGAATTAAGTCATCTGGTCATATTTCCTGTCTGGTCTACCTGGGAACGCTGACGTGTATATTCCATGATGCTTACTTCATTCAAATTCAATGATTTTTCTAAGAACTTCTTATTTGTAACTTTTTCAATTGGTCATCTATCTATCATACACATGGGCATTGTCAAATATGCATGCCATTCTTGAAACATAATGCTGAGATAGACTCCATCCCTATTTTGTATGTACCCATGGTAGCCTTCCAGAAGTCCCTCAAAATGTGGCTCTGTCAACAGGTTTGGGGATTTCAGGGACATGGAGAAGTGATGAGATGACTACATTGTCTGGAACATCAAAAATGTTCTTCTCTTTTTAAAACATTACATCAATGTCCTTATTCCAGAATAATGTTATTAATGTTTGATTTTAAGGTGATTTCTATTTTATGATGCCCAGAGTCAAGTTTGTGAGATGGATGGCTATATAAATCTGATAAACGAATGAATAAATGAATGAATGAATGAATGAATACATGCAAAAATGTGGGTAAGCTTATATACCGTAGTGGTTAGAGTTCTACCTTTATCACGGGACACTGGGGTTTGAATCCTGGCTGCTACTTACAGTATCTTACTACTAGGGTACCTTGGGCAAATACCCCTAATTGTTTACCTGCCTACCTCAAATATGAGAGTAACATGAACTGGAAGGGTCACAGTGCTCAGACGTCATCCAGATTAGGCCTGCATCAGATGTTGGAGAACCAGGATAATAAGTAATAAGTAGGCTACCGGAACAAACCATACATGGACAAAGCAAGAAAACTTGTAATTGATGGAATACTACTACAACAGTAGACCTAATAAGAGGGGATACGTGAGAACTACAGATGGACAGAAAACCTGCATCCACACCAACTGAGAACACTTCAGCATAGTGAAGAGGAAGCTGCTTACACAATTTGAGATAGACCAACTATGCATTACATCCTAGACTCAAGAAGAAGACCTGGAAGAACAAGTGGAGGGGGACCTGAAGCTGGAATGTCACTGCCTCTCCCTCCATTACACAGCATAGCTGTTGATATTGACGCATAAGATCATGGATAAAACCAATGAACTGGTGGGGTCTTTGTGCTTTTTGAGCTTGGTTGTTTTCTTGTAGACATTTCATTACCAACATCTGTAAGAAAACAATCAAACTCAGAGAGCACTAAAGACCCCAGAGTTCAACCCTAAGCTAAAAATACTATCTTCTATCAGCAAGGAAATGGTATATACTACACCACCATAATTCTGGAGATTCTTGGCTACACAGTCAAGAATAGTAGTACATACAGTATGTCACACAATTACAGTATTTCTGCCAAAAGTTTTTTTCCAGCAATTGAGTATTTCAAGGAAAGCATCATAGATACACAGAAATTCCCATGTGTGATTTAGAGAATACAATGAAGTATTAAATGTAAACTGAGTTTTAGATCACATTTCTATGTGCATTTGAAAGAAAATCTTATGGTTTTCACGGTATTTATTTCTAGATAACTGGAGATAAGATCCAATATTTTTTCTTCTACTTTTCATTTTTCCATAGGAATGGAAAATTACATGAAAAGATGCTGAGTTATCTACATTGTATTTTTATTCTTCAAAACCAATCAATTGAGCTAGGTAAGTTTAGCCTGCTCTGATTTGATTTGATCAGAGTGCACTGGGTTAAGCCACCCCATGTTAAACCAGTCATATAAATGCCATTGCTCTATGCATATGTCCATGTGGGTTTGCTGCATTAGGAGACAACATGATGCCCTTTACTAATTCACACATGGGACCATAATTCCCAAATGCATACAATAAAAATAATAACTAACTATAGGTCCAATTATTTTATCTAAGTCAAATGTTTTCTTGAAACATATCTTCTCTCTTTTTCCCTAGAATTGTAAAGACTGTGCAATGTGCAATGTCATCTAATAAACCCATTTTTGATTAAGAACATTCTGGTTTAAGGATGACTACAGTTAAGCACAGAGCCTACTATTGCAAAATTTAATTACAAAATGATTCAAGTTAAATATGCAATGGTTCAAGTTCATTGCATAGTATATCAGCTTACATATAAATTTGGCTTAAGGACAGACCTTGGGAACGGAACTTGTTCTTAATCTGGGGACTGCTTGTATTTCACTAATTCCTTCTGTGTGCCAGTTGAAGAACATTAGTAAAGATTTTTAGAGTCAGAAGTGGCCCTATAACCTTACATCAAATGTCTCAAGCATGAAGGCCGGTTGAAGGGAAATGATCTTCTTAAAAAAAAAAAATTCCAGTGTTGGAGCATTTACACCTTCTGGAGGCAAGTTGTTCCACTGATTAATTGTTGTAACTGTCAGAAAATTTCTCCTTAGTTCTAAGTTGCTTCTC
>JANHZT010009420.1:223579-238967 GCA_032468215.1 Stegonotus admiraltiensis | reverse complement strand
GCCGGAAACAGTGTGTTTCCTGACTTCTGGTGGGCCCAGAAGGCCCAAAAATCAGCTGGCTGGCGCATGCATGTGTGTCAGAGCTGAGCTTGCGTGCCCACCGATATGGCTCCACGTGCCGCCTGTGGCACCCGTGCCATAGGTTCACCATCATAGTTCTAGAGTCTCAACATCTTTTTATACATCGTGGCGACCAAAACTGAATGCAGTATTCCAAGTGTGGCCATACCAAGGCATTATAAAGTGGAATTAAAACTTCATGTGATCTTGTTCTTATTTAAGAAGATCAAACATCTGTTGATAGATTTTACCTGCTAGGCTTGTAGCTCCTTGAAGATAAAAATCTTTGTCGTCCCTCCCCTCTTCGTCAGAGTGAAGGGCTCTTGAGACTGCAGTCTCCAGGTCACGACTCAGGTCATAGTCATGATCCCATTCCAAGGGGATGGAATCTACGCTAGCTGGTGTATCCCGCCCTGACCTTTCACTTCGGAGAGGCTGGGGAAGAGACAGCGAGAGAATGGAGGAAGGATGCGGGGAAAGGACACTGTCTGCGGATTTGTCATGCCAGTGCAGGTCGGAAAGATCTGCTGATTCATCCAGATCCACTTCACGATCAGATAACTCATGCTCATCATCTGTGAGCTGGAAGGAGACATTAAAACAATAATGAATGCTTTTCATAAGGAGCCCTTCTACTGTTTGCTAGATCAAGAGGACAAAAATCTCGCTGTGTGACACCCATCCTTTCAAGATTAAAATAAATAAATAAATGGAAAGACGTAATTTGGAAAAACACCAGCTCTTTTTTTCTTTCACATTTTGGATTTCATTATTACACGTTATTACTTTAGGCTGTTTTCTAGATCTCTTCATTTTGCAGGACCACTTAGAAGACTGGGGGGGGTAGGGGAAGACTTAACGTAAAAATGTTTATTTCCTCACAAAAACATGGGGAATGTTTAGGATAAATGGATAGCTCAGTTCTTACATCTACATGAAACTTAAAAAAGGCATCTTTTAGTTGAGGGATAGGTAATTTTTTTTTTTGCAGTTTTACTTTTAAGTAGTGGATGAGGGCCTTGAAAGAATGATATGAAGGTGTAAGAGGCCTAATGCATCTATTTTGTGTCCTCCCCACTCCCCTCAAAAAAGTTCTATCAAAAATATACAGTAGCTCCACTGCCAGGCTTCAGCAGTGTAATTTGGAGATGCTCAAAGGCAGGCCTGCAAAAAATACATGGCTGCATACTACCTGCCAAGTAGCTTTGTAAGGCCCACCCACATTTTAAAAAAATTCACCCCCTCCTGGAAGGAGATACTGCCAAGTGTCTCCAAAGCCTTCAGGCCTCACTGAGGCCTCCAGTTTCAGTGCTGCTGCTGCTGCTTCATAGCCACCAAACACCTGAACAGTGCAACAGGTATTCCTTTGTGGCCCGTGATTATTTTTCATTTATCAGTTTGCCTTTTTTTTCTCTACAATTTGTGCCCTAATGAATGCAAAAAACGGGGTTTGAAGCAGTGGTGAAATTCAATTTTTTTTACTACCGGTTCTGTGGGCGTGGCTTGGTGAACGTGGCAGGGGAAAGATATTGCAAAATTACCATTCCCACCCCACTCTGTGGCCAGCCAGAGTTGGTATTTGCCAGTTCTCCGAACTACTCAAAATTTCTGCTACCGGTTCTCCAGAACCTGTCAGAACCTGCTGAATTTCACCCCTGGTTTGAAGGGGCTGCATTTAGGACATGAGTTATCCAAAACAGTTATAACTCTGTAGGTGCTTGAAGAAGAGAACACCGAGTCTATGATGAAGTCTAAAATTAACAAAATGTGCAAATATCGATATAGCAAATTTAACACTTACTGGAAGACGAATTAATTTTTTGTGGTATCTTTCTACTCGGCCAAAGACCTCGAGGCAATAACGTCTCAGCTCGTCCAACTCCTCCTCAATAACAGCTGCATCTAAAGGCTCACTCTTTTCTAACAGTTGCTCACCCTGGCCAATGATTTGCTCAATTTTGTTGTTGTTCAGGGAGATTTCCTGTTGAAAAGCCTGAAACACAACATGTAATTTATTACACAGGACATAAGAAAAGTCAGGAGCCACAGGCCAATCACTATATTGTATGTCTGTTCAGCAACTGCAATCTGTTCTAAATAGAGATCTAAATAGTCACTAAATGAATATGTGGCTAAGAGAAAGAGAGAGACACTGCAATGACTGCTGGTTGCTGCTGTCACATTTAGATCAAGTTCTCTCATACATCTATGCAAGTCACTAGAGCATGTGTTGTGGTCAGGAGCATGACATTTGCTTGTCAAGTGTACACAGTGATTGTAATTTTTTTAAAAAAGGGCTGTCCCCCAAATGCTTTTTTTTTCCCCAAGAGGCAAGTGGATTTTCTGGTTTACCAGAAAGTCCAGTTGCCTCTTGGAATAAAAGCACCTTTGGGACACTATATTGTATATTTTATTAATTATTTTTCTCCAAATATCTTATGTCACATAAGTGAGGAACTGTTTAGAAGAAAATGGCAACCTACGCATTAGTGTAATTTATATAATAAATTCTTTATGGAGTCTTCTTTTTTCAATGGGGACTGACCACTGATACATGCTGTATATTTCTGGTACATATAACCAATAAATTGGTTTATTTTATCTCTAGCAAAGATTTCTACAGCCATTCCTCACTGAGTGGCTACATCATTTAGCAATAGTTCGCAAATACGACAGTATTTTTTTTAAAAATTACAATCAATTGTAATTAATGTCCAATATGTAGTGCGGGTTTCAGACAGATGATCTGTATTCAAGAATTGGTCTAGTAAAAGTTTTGTATGCCTTAGTTAGCAGTCCAATATTACCGGAGAAGAAGCTACGGAAGATTAGGTTAACAACTCTTAATGCTTTTTTGGCAATGCTGTGTACTACAAGGTCTTTGACAGAGTGTGGGTCAACGTATTTATTTAGATTTCTTTTATTTAGATTTCTACTAGGTTGTATCCACCCAGTTTGTATTTTGTGTTCTGATTTTTTTTGCCAATGTGTAAGACAGAGCATTTGTTGGTTGAGATTTGGAGTTGCCAATTGTTTGACCATTCTGACACATAGTCAAGGTCTTTTTGTAGGGTAGCAGCATTGTCAGTGGTGTTGAATAGTTTTACCATAATGTTACTCGCATGAAACTTAGACACCAAGTAATAATAGGAATTGTAATAAATAAGGAATTGTAGTAAATTGTAGTAAGTATATACAGAGAGTTTACCTTATTTTATTTATTATTATTATTATTATTATTATTATTATTATTATTATTATTATTATTTTATTTTAAATTGTACAGCTAATAGAAAGAAGTAAAATGTGTTTTAGGGATGTGTTTTATTCCTAAACAACAAACTAATTTGAGGCAGAAGACTTGAGTGGCAAATTATTGCTTTACTTTATGATGTGACAAACATATGCTATAAAATGGTTAGGAGGATAAGTTGCAGTGGAAAAGCAATGGGTGAGGAGAGGATTTTCGTATTAAGTACAGCTTGTTTGGGCTTGTTATTATTTATTTATCAAATTTATATAGCTACCTATCTCAAAATGACTCTAGGTGGCGCTATTGTAGTATTCATACAATAACATTACTGTAGCAAACCTTGCTTATGAGTGTGTGATGAATTTTAAAGCATACTATTTTTCCTTCATACATATCATGTTACATAAAAATTTAGCTAATGATAAAATCTGCTCTGCTTTTTATTATTGTGACCCTCTAGATTTGCATTTCTGTACCTTGAGTTGCTTTATCTTTGCTTGAACATCACACTCTGAGAAGTGCTCAATGTTGGTGAGCTGCAAGTCCATCTCTGTAAGCCAGACCAAAATGCTGTCACGTGCCGTCTCAAATTCTTCACGTTGGCCAATGAAATGCTGTAAAAAAAGGAAACGTAATGATTCAACTTTTTCACATTAGTACATAACCTTACACATTTAAAGCAAAATCCTAAAGCACATCTAAAGTTATCAATTAAAACTGCTATTTTTAAAATTGTCCCTTCAACTGCAAAAACATTACAGTAAAAATGAATGAAAATGGAGGAATACTTTAAGTCGGCGGAGGATGGAGATCACTCGTTTTTGCAAGTTGTCCCATCTCTGGTTTCCTTCGTGGACCATCAACTTGAGGCTGCCAGCAGAATCAGTGCGATTTTCCCTGGCCAAGCGGCGGTACTGTTTGTTGATCAGTTCTAGCTGAGTTAAACTTTCTTGTACTTGACGCTGAAAAGCCTACCAAAAAGAACAGCAGCAAAATAACTCATTAAACTTCAGTCCTTATAATCACTACCTTAGATTGGATTTTTATTTATTTATTTATTTTGCTTGTACCTGGTAATTTTTCTATCAAAGAGAAATTATTATTTTACATCCTATTTAAATCCCCTGTCAAACTAGAGAAAAAGATGTGTTTTACTTACATAAAAGTAGTGCTAAAGTTTGCTACCTGAAGTATATTTTTTCCTATGCCAATGTATCTATATAGGCAGCAATTTTCTTGAGCTATTAGGAACTACTTATTATGCAGTACATGAAATCACTGTGCTATACCAACTATTGTCAAACAGAACTTTTTAAAAATTCAGGTACATATTGATATTTAGGATGAAGTAGTACATGTTGCTAAAACATGGTATTTGGGAAGCAGGCAACCATTTGGCAATGACATCCCAATGAATATCTGTATACAAACATGTTTAACTGTGTCTTTATAGTCCTCTACTTTGTGACAAAGTGCTACTACAATTAAAATAATGGAATGGATTTCTTACAACCTCAGAATAAAAGATAGACTTAGTTTGTTAAGTCAATGCATGGTAATGTAATTCTATCACACAAAATTAGTCTGCGTAGGTAGACAATAATAGAGAGAGAAAACAGTGTGTGCACTCGGGATCTTCCAAGGAGAGATCAGGGGATTAAATGCTATTCTTGAATCACCAGCTGTAACAGAACAAAATGATCTATAGGCACATTCATGGCCATCAACATTAACTCTGAGTTATTTCTGCTCCTTTTTATTAGCAATCAACATGATTAAAATGAAAACAGACATTTGTGCAGCAGGTTGCAGCCAAGGACAAAAGGGAGCTATGTAATCTGAAGCAGCAAATATCTTCCAAGGCTTCATCTCATAAATGATCAATCAACTCAATTTAAATGTCAGTGCAGAAGGTACTGTAGATAGGGGAGATTAAGTAAAAAGAGACAGGCTACAGTGGAAATTATATGAAGAATTCAGTTGGACAGCAACAAAAAACATTAATAAAACAAATCCAGAAAAGCAAATCCACCTGTTTAAATCAGTAAGAAAGACTACAGATTTTAAACAAGGAGGCTAATGTTGGGTCAACAGCACATGTATAATTTCATCTGTTGCAAACATTTGTCCAGAGGAATGGCAGCTGTAAGGTTTTCTACTGTCTTACAATGATATGTTCTATACTGATACTCTAGTTTGCTCAATTTATTTATATTTTAGCCAAGGCTTTTCAAAAAAGCCAACTCTTTCAAATGTGAATTGCATTTTCCTATTCAAATAAAAACTAACATTGTATTTATTTTGGAGAAATGCAAGGCTTAAATCTGACAATTCTTTTGCCTTTGTAAACAACTCTGTGGTCTATAAAAAGTATCCAGAAGATAAAATTTCTGGAATGCAGATTTTCTTGTATCAGGCACGTTGAAATATTTCTCTTTATAAACTTTTAAGTGAGTTTTCTTTTATTTCCACTCACTCTATAATGTCTACTGTACAAATAATAATATTTAATTATACATATTACAACAGCGGCAAGAATAATATATGCACAAAATTGGAAAAATAATAATACACCAACGGAAGAAAATTTGATTAGAAAAGTTTTGGAGTGCGCAGAGATGGACAAGCTCGCAAAAGAAATACAAGAAAAGGAGGAAACAGAATATTACATGGTATGGGAGAAATGGTATGAATGGTTAGAGGAGAGGTATAAAGGGCAAGGAAAGAGTAAATGAGGAAGATATAGGAGTTGAAATGTAGTAACAAACAAGTGGAAATGGAACATACACAGAATGTATGATTGAAATTGAGTACATTGTTATCTTCATGTATATAAATCAATATTAGAATCATATGTATAAATGGTAAATTGAAGTAAGGGAGAAAAATGAATATGTAAGAAATGTTTACTGATGCGAAAATGTTGAAAAGAAGAAAATTGTAAACATTTCTTTTTTTGTTTTTTAAAAAACTGTTTAATAAAAAATATTTTTTTTAAAAAAATAGTAAGTTAAAAGCCAAGTAAAAATCTGTTTGAACAACTTTTTCAAGATGACTGCAACAACCACACATTTAGGGGAGCCTAAGTGGATAGTTGAAATGCATTTGGATCAAAGAAAATGAAATGAAATACACAGAAAAAGCTCACAGAGGAACACGTATTTAACGCCTACTAAAATATACTTTGTTCAGTTTTATGTAGTAGAGTAAATTTCATGATTCCTCAGTAAGTAAAAAGGAAATGGAATGGAAAGTAAGGAATGCTTTTATCCAAGAAATTGATTGACTCATTCATATAAATGGACCTTTGGGTATTAGCAAGAGTAAGTCCTACTTAAAAAGGATGACAACAGTTTGAAATAATTAAAATGGTAAGAAAAAGAAAGGATGAGTGTTTCAAAATTAAAAAAAATCAATAAAATATAAAAAGGGTATTTTTGTATTGTGTAAGGATGAATTCAATCTTAGGCCATTAACTTTACTCTGAAACAAAAAACAGATTTGTACACATTTTATAATTTGGATGGTAATATCATGTCTTTTTATGTCATTTTCCTGTATATTCTCTTTCTGGTGGTCATAACTATATCTTCCATTACATCTATAAACTTTGGCTGATGTTTGTTCTTTGTTCTCCTCTGACTCAACTGAAAGAAAGGAAGAGATGGGAAACACTTCCATTTCCAAGTGGCATTATGTTTCTTCCTGGGCAGAATGAGCCAGAAAGGGAAACTAAACCAAACTAAACCAAACGATAGCCCAACAATAAGAAATCACAGGTAGCTCCTTCTTGCTAGAAAAGAGCAATATACTGCTCCATTGGGATGACATCATTACCTGGTGAAAGTCAATTGTATTATTTGTAGACAGGAGCCATTGGGCCTAAACCAGCTAAATTATTGCAGACTACGGCTTTACAATGACTAAGGCATATCGATCAAGTGCGCTAATTCATTTTAATCATAGTTTAGGGAAGGACAAACAATCTGTGATCTGTTTTTGCAGTTTCAAAGTCCTTTGCTCCAAGTCCTAAGGTAGAATTTGATCTTTCCCTAAAATAAAATGAGTAGAGTTACACCAATAAGGTAGAATAAATTTGCTTCTGTGACAGCATCAGAACAGGTTATATTTCAAACAGAAAAAAATCACCTCAAACTTCTTCAGTTCTTCTTTAGCAACTGTATATAATACACCGGAAGAACTAGGGAAAGCAGCTGTCCTTTCAGAAGTGTTCAACCAATCTTCAAAGCGAGAATAATCATCCAAAAACTTCTGCCATAGTCTCCAAGTCTCTTCAATTCTGAAACAAAGATAAAAATAGGAGAGTCTGAAGGTGGTATCTGTATCACCTTAAAATTATTTCGATATCTCATCTAGTTACCAACTGTAATAAAGAAATCATGTTGCCTATTCGAACATGCCCAAGCAGACAAATAGTGTATTGAACAATACTGGCTTTTAATGAAGCTTGACAGTAGTTTTGACAAGAATTATTTTTAACAAGAAACATAATTCATTGGCTGAATCCAGCTTGAGCTGGATTGATTGATTGATTGATTAATTTAGCATACGGCATGCCATACATGGACTAGAAATATAAATTAACATTTCAACTAGATTAGTAGAACCCAATAAAATATAAATGTCAAAAAGATCTATGTTCAAATATTAATGTCTAAGTCATCTAACCATTGAAGCACAACATTCTTTATATTAAAAAAATCAGATACTGGAGCTGTATATGCCCCGGTCATGATGTAATCTACAGTTTGACATGGGACCCCCACTCTCACAATGAGGGGAGGATACTATGCCCCATTTATACAGAGATTCCTGGAAGATGCCATGTGAGGTGCGAATCCTATTCAGGATCATCCATTGCTGACATGGTAGTTCAAAGCCTGGCGCCTTTTTTGTGGGGTCATTTATATGTCTTCTATGTCTGCATATTCAGCCCCCCATTTGGCTTTCCATTGAGGATCAATGTTAAAATTGTTGAGCAGATGTTGTGGACATGCCAAGGGGGGCTTGAGCTGGAATAAAGTAGTTACGGATTGTTCCTCTTAAACCTTTGCAAATCCTTATTTGAAATTATGTAATTATTTTTGAATTTTTCAACACTGCATTTTAAAGAGCTGAAAAGAAAAGTTGCAGGACTACACAACTACAGCTGTTTAAATTAAGAAGTTAAAAAAAATACAAACATACATTTGCTGCATTAACAAATAACTATACCTATCTGCCTTGCCTTGAATATAGATAATATCAGGAAGCAGAACACTGAACTGTTTAGAGAAATTTTAGCTCTCACTGCAGAATCTCTATCTAATGACATTTGGTCCATATGGAAGTCACATGTTGCTCTATGTAGTTTATATCCCTTAATCTATGTAACTTATATCCATTAACAGATGTTTAATTGATGAATTAAATTGATTTCATTCAATTCTAAGAAATTTGGAGAATCATCTAAAGTTTCGCCAAATACTTACTTGAGTCGCCTTTCCATTGACATGGCACAAATATTCCGCCATCTTCGATCCAAGTTCCTTGTGGCTTGCTGAATGGAATCACATTCTGTTTCAGTAGCACAAGCATCACAATCATGGAGAAGAACTTCACAGAGATTGAGGACAGATGCAACCCCAGTGCTATGTTTCTCTATGTCTCTTTGAAGTTCCTGTAAGTCAATAGATAAACTTGTGAATGTCTTAGGCAAAACTGAAGTTAATTAATACTGTATGTACTATAAATAAGCAAGGCAAAACTGAAATACAAATGAAGGAAAATAAAAAGCTAAGCTACTTGGTGGCTAATAAAAATCTCAAATTGTTCCACAAAAAATTGAGATTTTTAATTTAGATTCCAAGTGGATATACTTAAAAATAAGAACTAGTGCAATCATACACACACAGACACACACACACACAGAGGAGTGGGGTGGGGAGACAGAGACCAATCATTCCAACACATACTTCTATTTTTCTAATCAAATGGCTTATTTATTAAACATGATAAGATAAAAAGAGTGCATAGATGGCCTGAATTCATAATATTGCTATTGGTGTTTGTATTTCATTGTTAAGAAACATTTCGTTCTACCAGGCTACAAATATACTGAAATCCATTAAGTATTATTGCCACCTATCTTTAGGTAATTTCAAAGAGTCTAATATTAATACCACTAATTATCAGTCAGTAACCATTTGCCAACTGCATTTTTGGGTTCCATTTATGGTTTGATGTTGACTTTTAAAACCTGAATGGGATGAGCGAAGAGGGTTCAAGGAGTGCTTTCTTTATGACATCCATTCCCAAACAGCCCTGGCTGGGGTGATGGGATTAGTAAATAAATGTTGTGTTAGTAGAGGTAGTGCTTTACTATTAAGCTCTTTGTCATATTGCATTTCTTCAAATTATGTGCAGTTAACTCCACATTTTGTTATGTTTCCAACTATACGCTTTATTTCTTTTGCGACACTGAATCAGGTGGAGCAACAAGCAGGAAAAAAATAGATAATTTCTTTTTTTATGAAAACAGTGTCTGGAGTATGTGAACACAGAGTGAGAAGCGTTCATGCAATGGTTCTCTTAAAAATGTCAAGAATGTTGCTGTACACTTGACATTCCAGGATGGGATAGGTAGTCTCTGGTGCAAGAACAAATTTGGAATTCTAAGCACCAAGAGCTTAGTGGACACATTAATTCACAAAATGTCTGCCATGGATGGCTATGATGTTCATCAGTCTCTTTCAACCCTCCATGGTCTATTACTCCATGACTACATCAATTCACCAAGATTGACTGTCAATGACTGTTTCTTTGAATCTTTGTAAGCTCATTCTCATATCAGCAGTGATTGTGTCTAACCACCTTATCTAGATATTTAAGGTGATTGGATAGTTTTGCTTCATTTAAGGTGATTGGATAGTTTTGCTTTGTTCCTTCTTTTCCAGTAGACCTTTGCCTTGTCTGTTATCATGTTTACCTTGGCAGGAAAGATTCCCTGGATTTCTGTAATTACTTTAAAGAAATGTGCTGTTCTTTTTATTTGATTGTCATCTTCATTTTCTTTTCCTTGCTCGTGTAAATAGATTTCCTTGACTCTTGGTCGGAGAAGAGTTTTAGTTTCAGGAATTCTCTTTTCTATGTGTTGTCTTTTCCTTTCTGCCTTTCTTGGTCAATTTTCAATCCACCAATAGGCATTTTGTCTTCTTATGAACGTTGCGTTTTGTAATACTTTTGTTTACTTCATTTAATGATTTGAATGAATTTCAATCTAGAATTCTTCAGACATACACTTCACCAAATGCATTTCAGTTCTCTATCTTTACAACAACAAAAGCAGATGGAATATTACTGAAATTGTGGCTTGTCGATCACTTGGTTTATTAAGCTGAATTTTTACAAGAAGTTCAGGACCAAGCTTCAGTAATCATTAGGTCTTGTTTTTGTTGATTGAACAGAGCTTGATTGCAGATCATACAGTCAATTTGATTTTAGTGTTGTTTACCCAGCAATGTCCATATGTAGAATTGCATTTTAGAATTGCTTGAAAAACAGATGTGCTATAGTATTATGACTGAATTTGTTACAGCTATTTGTCTGTCTCCTACTTAATCTGTATACGCAGATAAAATGTTTCCATTATTCCGGGTTCAAACTTTAAATTTTTATTTCAGTTTAGTCTTCCAGTCATCTATAATGAATATGACATATGTTGCTGGTTTTGTATCAATGAGGTGTTGCAAATCATCATGGAACTGTTTGATTCCCATTTCCTTGAATCTCTATGATACTGATTGTCTTGTCCTGCACTTCAAATGAGATTATTCTATCATTTGCTGGAGTGTTAGTGGAGGTAGCGCTTTACTATTAAACTCTTTGTCATATTGTATTTCTTCAAATTGTGTGCAGTTAACTCACATTTTGTCATGTTTCCAACCATATGCTTTGTGTAACCATAAAATGCTGGGAAAGGTGGAAGGAAAGAGAAACAGAGGACAATCATAGCAATGTAATAGTCAGTTACAGTAGCGCCAGCAGAAGAAGAGGTTAGTGACAGATTACCATGGAGAACATCTATCAATGTAGTTGCTAAGAATCAACGCCAACTTGATGGCACTTAAACAATCAATTGATCCATAAATTATTTTTACATTTTTTGTTTATAAAGCGGCTCTGCTATTTCTTATATAGTTTTTTTTTGCTTTGCTATGAAATCATCCATCCAGTTTGCCAATTCCCAGAAGGTCGGTGTCCATTCCTGACACTGCTATTCTGATAACATGAAGGTTGACTTGGTTCATTGCTTTGACATTCCCTGTTCAACTGTTTATAGCATGAATTTTTCATTTTGCTTTTGCCTGTGAGTGAATCAGCAATGGGCATCTTTTCACTTTTAATCCAGATGTATCATGCGCATATGTGTTATGTCTATTTGCCCTCTGCTTTCCTCAGCAACTGTTTGAATACCTTCTTGCTTGGGGGCCTCATTCTCCAGTTTCATTTTTCTAGATTTACTTCAGTAGGTGACATTTCCTTCTCCAATGGATATTATTTAGTCCCATATTTCATCAGGAATAATTTGCTTGGAAAAATGCCCTCCTGACAGTACAGCTCATAGGTTATTGATAAAAGGAGGGGGGATGGTGACAGGAAGCCAGAAAACAACAGATGTTTGAAAGAAAAAACAGCAACTATTTTACTGGCTATTTCAGAATGATAACAATTAAGTTTCCAATTGTGAGAAACTGTGGATATCAGCCAGGGACAAAAGAATTCAAGAGCAAACTCACTTAGAGGCGAGAGCCACATTTGGGGGAAAGAACTCCTCTACCTTAATTAGTTTGTTATAAATCACTTGGAACAGTTTTCAATAATGTATTTTTAATTTACAGCATTATAAATGTTGTTGAAGTCTACATCATTCATGCTTCCTGACTTTGCCAGCAATGTGAGCTTTAACTACAGTTGTAAAATTGGAAATGCACTGAATATAATTCTATTCAGAATTACTTCATCTAATGAAGTAGTCTTCATTAGAGACTAGACTTTGAATAGCACTAATTCAAATACATTTGCATTTCAATGTGATTTAACGTAGAATTGGGATTAGATGTATTGCCTTACATATAACTTAATTTCTTGCATTTGGAACAGAAGTCAAATTAACACAGGAATAAGATAAAGACAACTAATATTTATAATTTGTTCAGAAAAATGAAGACATTTAGCACCACATAGAAGAAAAAAGAAGAAGAAATGCAGATTCCTAGGTAGACTGGTGATCCATTGTTCAAAAGTAACACTACACAAAACACCTCTTCTTCTGCATACTTTTCCTTGGTTTCCCAATTGCAGATTCCAATAAATTAATTCTGAGGCATAGGAAACATGGAAATATTTTTTTAATCCCCTAACTCTATGCACAAATTCTGTAGTACGCTAAGCTTTGTTTTTAAAATACAAAATACAAATACTATCTCTACCAGGGCAGAGGCTTAAGCTAATATGATTCAATATATGACAAAGAACACTCATGATATCTGGATTCTATGCCTATGCCTGTCTGGCATATAGACTGATCAAGTCTGAATATCAAACATGCTGAATATAGTTTACAACCTTATTCTAAGAAATATTGACAACATTTTCTTTGGAAAGAATTTTGTGTGATGAGTAAAGGTGTGTGTTTGTGTATGTGCATGCACACGTGTGTATATGCGCACCTTTGAGTCATTGTTGACTCCTGGTGACTGCTTGGACTAGTCCCTGCAAGTTTCTTGGCAAGATTTCAGAGTTTGTTTGCTTCCTAGGACTGAAAGAGAATGACTGGCCCAAGGCTATCTAATTGGCTTCAAACCTAAGGCATGGGCTAGATCTCACAGTCTGCTGGTTTCTAGTCTGACACCCTAACCCAATTTCATTGAGGGCCACGTCAGGGTTGTGTTTGACCTTGGGGGGGGCAGGGTGAGTGTGGCCAGGGTGGGTGTGGCCAGCTTGACGTCACTTGTGTTGGGGGCCCCTGTGGTGGCCTGAGCACTCTGCCAGTGAAAACAGGCTGCCAAGCTCCATTTTCGGCTGCAATGGCATCCTGCAACCCTCTGCCACTGAAAACGGAGCTCGGGAGGGCCGCACCACAGGCCAGTCCTTTGCTGTTTCCAGGCGGCCCTGCAGACCAGATCTAACCACCCCACGGTGTGGATCTGGCCTTGAATTCAACACCTCTGCCCTAACCACTTTACCACTTGTCATTATGAATAAACATAACAAATAAAAGTTCATCCTGTCTCCTGTACATCAACCAGTGAAATCCAGGTGGCCCATGTACATTTTGAGTCAAATCACAATTGATTGTAAGCACATGATTTTAAATGTTTATGACTTTCTGATGCTGACAGGGAGTTTTTTGAATGCTATATGTGCAGCTATAAATTTACCAAATAAGCATAAAAATATCTCTGTTCCAGTTTCTGATCATTCCGTGCCATGCAGCGTGATCTAATACACATTTTACTTAGAAGGAAATTACTATTGTGTAACAGGACCAATAAACCAAAACTTTAGAAAAAGCTTTCAAAATTTGTATAATTTCAAAATAACTGTGTTCCTAATTGTATAACATGATAAACCAAGACAGAACCATTGTAGCCATGCCTGCAAACAAGTGTGACCAGGAAACCTGACATTATGCCTCTTGTTTATAATCTATTGGCACGACAAGATTGTACACAGTTCTAAATTATTATTGGAAATTATGACCCACTTTAATTGGTAATTAAAAATCAAATGAGGGGCTTTTCCTTGGTCAATTCTATTTGTTTCTGCATACCAAGTATGTAAAATGGGGAAGTTAAAATATTTCCAATTTTTTTTAAAAAAAGTTGCCTATAAACAGGTTTCACATCATGGCACTTCTGAAAATGCTGATTCTTGTTATCTTACAATGTCCATTATTATGTATCATGAGAATTTGCTAGGTGATCAGTGGGAATGAGAGAGCAATGGAAGCTGCCAGAAGGATTCTGGGTATTCCCATCTAAGGAATATTTGCTTAAAGTCCAATTGGCTGTACATATACAAAGAATATATTTGTATTCTTGGGTGGATAAGTCTCTAGTAGGAAAGAACTAGGGGAAGGAAGGAAAGGAATAAATGACTGAATGTAGCATTTTGCATAATGAACAAAAAACAATGTTTCTTAACCTTGGCCACTTTAAGATGGATGGACTTCAACGTCCAGAATTCCCCAGCCAGCATGGATGGCTGAGGAATTCTGGTATAGAAGTCTAACCATCTTAAAATGGCCAAGGTTGAGAATCTCTGAACAAAAATATGCAAGAGAAGGGGGGAAATTATATAGCAGTGACCTGAGATCATACATATTTGAAAGTGGGAAATAATAGTCTAAATCAGGGGTGTCAAACTCAAGGACTGCAGGCTGGATCTGGCTCACAGGGTACTTAGACCTGGCCCATGGTGCTTCTGCCAGCAAAAATGGAGCTCAGGGAGGCTGCACATGGGGCCCCCGAACTCCATTTTTTCTGGCAGAGGGCTGCAGGAGGCCGCCGTGGCTGAAAACGGATGTTGAGTTGGCCCTCTAAGATCAAACACAACCCTGATGTGGCCCTCAATGAAATTGAGTTTGACACCCCTAGTCTAAATCAATTAACAATGGTGTCAATCAGGGGTGGGTTCTAAATTTTTTTACTACCGGTTCCGTGGGCATGGCTTATTTTGTGGGCATGGCTTGATGGTCATGTGACAATTCTTTAGGCTTTAGCAGAGGTACTGATCTACCAGGCTTTTAACTGCTTGCAGAGCTGTACCGGTCTATTCATTTGTTTTTGGAGGCAGTAGTCTACCCATTTATTTTTCAGGCACCGGTCTACCCATTTATTTTTGCAGGCACCGGTCTACTCATTTGTTTTCTTTTAACACTGATCAGTGGTAGGGCGGCCCTTTGAAGTCCTGCGGCAAGAGTTTAAACAGTTTTTTTCCCTCTAGCCAATCAGATGGGACCCAGGAGACAGCAATAGATTGAGGGTGGGGCCAAATAAAAGGTAAGAATAA
>JANHZT010009420.1:210408-220990 GCA_032468215.1 Stegonotus admiraltiensis | reverse complement strand
ACACACACACACACACACATATATATATATAATGTTGGTCTGCAATTGAATGCAGAAGGAGAGGGTGGACAGGGAGGGAAATGGGGGTGATAAAAATATTTGGCTCATCAGAGGAGAATGATTTGAGGTAAGGACTATATGGCAAGGCTAGGAACTTAACAGAATAGAATAGAATAGAACAGAATAGAATAGAATAGAGCTGGAAGGGACCTTGGAGGTCTTCTAGTCCAGCCCCCTGCTCAAGCAGGAGATTCTATACCATTTCAGATAAGTGGCTGTCTAGTCACTTCTTAAGAAGGGAAAAGCAGAAAGGTGAAATTTTGTTACGGGTGCAGGCAACAAAAAATGTATATTTTTAAGACAGAATAATTTGTTTTATAGGACCCAAGGTAACAGAAATGATATTTTATGATATATGTAAATGTTATAGGTTTGGATGATACAATGAAAGAATCTTACTCCTTGAATATTTTTTTCAAAAGAAATAATGTAAACCAAACTTTGCTATAAAATGGGAAGCAGTGAAAGTTGTGATAAGAGGGGAATTGTATTATACAGAGGAGTAAAATTTAAAAGGAAAAAAAATCTTTATCAAATTAGATTTAAAAATGAAAGATTTGTTAGCAAAACATAATAAAACAGATTTCTCAAAACTCTATAAACAGCTAGAATTGAAATGAACTGAATTAGGCATTCTAGAAGTTGATAAAATTTTGAAAGAGCTTCTATATTCAAAGCTATAACATTTTAAATTTGATAACAAGTACTCTAAATTTTTAGCAAGTAAATTTAATCCCACATCCTTAGACTGTGTGGAAGTAGAAATGTAATTAATTAATTAGCAAAACAAGTCAGGAATATGTGACTTCTGAAATCAATACAAGATTTTAGAAGTCAAATAATTAGTAATACTAGATTCTAACATTTCTTAAAGAATCATGTACTTCCAGAAATCTAACATCAAAAGACATTAAGAATTAGATAAACTAGAATTCCCTGTGTTTCAACACAACACATTTGATAGTTAGATTCATTATTAATCTAAATATAAATCTATACTTCTTTTAAAGCTAGGAAAAATATTCACAGGGTATTACTTCATATTTCATTGTTAAACAAAAATGATAAATTATACTTAAAATTACTGATGAAGTATCTTAAATTAAATATAGGCACAATCATCCAAATTTTCTAGAATATATCAAGATCTATCAGATGCTGAATATATTTCATTTTTGCAAAAAAATTCTGCTCCTCTAATCATATATTTTCTAGATATATGGAAAGCCTTTATTTGCATAGGATTGAGAGTATAAACAAAAATCAATTCTGAACACTCAAATGAATTTATCAAAAACATGGATTTTATTTATGTATGACACAAATTTATATAGACTCCCAACTCCATTGCATAAAAACTCCATAACTTAAAACATTAACTATAGCCAATGAAAGAAGTTATTGTTGTAGAAGAAGAGCTGAAGGATGGAGTTAAGTATGCCATTAACTTAGAGTTGTTATGTTCCCACAAATGGTCCAAGTCCAACCCCTCTTGAATTAAATTAACCCTTATCTGTCACACTTTAGTACTGTGTTTCCCCGAAAATAAGACCTGTCTTATTTTCTTTTGGGCCCCCAAATAAGCACTAGGGCTTATTTTGGGGAAAACACGATTTCAGGGTGATCAGCCCAGCTGGGGGCTCCACACACACACCCAGTGCACACACAAGAGCCAGCAAGCACATGGGGACCAAGGGTATCTAGCAGCAGCTGCAGCCCACCGGTCCCTTGGTCAGCACACTCAGGGATTGTGCAGAGCGGAAGGCATGGAGTGGAAGGCAGGCGATCCCAATGCATGGAGCAGGCTACAGGCAAGCTGAGAGATGTGAAGATGAGCCTCCTGTGGCCACCCCAAGCTCCCCCCCAGTGCTGCTCGGCTTTCCAGTGGCCCGTGTGGTGCATCCGGATCACCTCCCTCCCCCCCATGCCTCTGCCTCTGTCTGTTGCCAGTGTCGCTGTGTGAAAATGAGCCTCCTGCAGGCGCCTGCCACTCCGGCCACCCATGCTCGTTTTTCCTATGGCCCGCATGGTGCATCCAGATCACTTGCCTTCACCCTGCCTCTGCTTCCACCAGCTGCTTGCACAGGTACTCAACTCACCTATGCTGTGCGGGCTGCAGCTACTGCCAGACACTGTCGGCTCATGCGCACTCACCGCCTCCTATGCTGGTCACGCCCAACCCCTTCACTAGCACTTATTTTGGGGTAGGGCTTACATTAGGTACACACGTAAAAACAGGCTGGGGCTTATTCTTGAGGTAGTTCGTATTTTTGGGGAAACACGGTACTGAACTTATAGTTGACTAGATTCTTGTGTATAGGCCTGAGCAATCAATCTTTTGAACTGCAACTTAATGCACGGTCCTGATTGTTTGCACCTGACAAATGCTTAGCTTAAGAATTATTTCCAAGACCTCATTTAGCACATGTTATTCTTTTTATAAGATCCAACAAAACAGTGGATATAGACAGAAAATATTCTGTTCTTGGGTAGGGATTTAAATCAATTATTTTTGATTTTATACAAGCATTGTATAAAAATTAGAATATTAGACTTATGGATTACTCTCTTAACTTCAATGACAGTATACCCAAATTTGTGTAGGTAATTGAACTCTGCATGGAAAATAATAAAAACAACAATAACCTAGAAACAGCCAAAGGCAGGAAAAATAATTTGGCCTTCCAAATACAACATTCGTTTTCATCTCACCAACTTATAAAGTCATGAAATACTAACACAAAGATTTCATTTGTATATAGGGCAGTTAATAGTACCTCACATTTCACTTCTACACAATAAAAAGACAATTACACCAGAAGCTAACATTCTATACATAATATGGTAGTGCCTTACCTCTGGTTGGCAGGCTCAATGAGCGGTTCCATGTTGACTGGATGTCAAGCCAGCAGAAGATTCTACCAGAATAATGCTAAAAGCATCACTTGCCTTGAAATTTAAGGGCATCTTCCTTACTGCCCTGTTGTACCACAGGAAACAGCAGAACCAAACCTGCTCCATACTTGGATCACCTTCACCATTATGCAATTGGAAATGTGGGTATTTCATTTTGGGGGATTTTTTTGTTTTGTTTTGATTGCTCTTCTACTTCACATTTTTGTTTTACCTGCTGTTCATTTAGTTTCCTTTGAATCTCCTCGGAATCACAAGTTTCATAGACAATGGCTTTGGATAACTCTGATTCAATGTGGGCGAGCCAAGATCTCAAGATGCTCATATTCTTATCCAATTGCTGGATTGCCACCAAGGTCTCCTTCAGTTTCTTCATCCTGTTAAAAGTCACAGACAACACCATGAGCATATTTACTCAGGAGCTCTAGATATCTCCCTTTTTAACTGACATATTTTAACAATTTTTAGTATCGATGTAGTCTTGATTTTTAGAATGGATATGAATAACATAACCCAGTATGTTCATCTGCAGGCAATAAAAGTATAGATAAAAGTGCATATAATATTTATAACTATTAAAGAGTATTTTTAAAAATACATTGTTCACAATAATTACTTTTAGATCATGAAAATAGGAAAAGGCTTCTTTTAATTTTCATTTAGCGATGAGTGCTTCAGGTTCAATATTTCCAGTGAACAGACAAATCAGTGTGGTGTAGCAGTTAAGAATTGCACTCAGAATGGGAACTGTAAATCTATTTTACTGTCAGCCATGCAAACTGACTGGGTGACTTTCGGCCAGTCAATCTGTCTATCTCAGTCCAATCTACTTGACAAATTGCGGGGATCAGGGCGAGGATCAGAACCAAAATAGGTCTTAAATCGTGCTTAGGATATACATGTTGCCTAATTGATCTTTTTAGTTTTCAGAAGGCACTGGAGAGTGTGCAGTTTGACTAAGCCCTAGCCACTTCTTGGGAAGAGAGGTTGGTCTTGATTAAGTTTGTGTGCCTTCTGTATATCACAAAAGCCCTTTCAATTCTCAAATAAAATTTCAAGCTAGTGACAGAAGAAATATTGTACCAACAGCATCTCTGGAGAAGGACAAAGAGCAACTCTGATAATAGGGATAATATTTAATAAGGATTACACAGTAGCAATAAAAGTGATAAAACAGCATCATTTTCCACTTTAATTTTATTTTTTGAGTGTCTTCTGTCAGTCTTGTTTAAGGTTGCCTAGTCCTTAGGAAGAGATGAGTAAGAAAACCATCTGAAAGGTTAATACTGCCCAGAGTTGCTACTGTCAGATGGGCAGCCATTTAAATGTGATAAATAAATAAATGGGGGGGGGGTTAGGTATCTGCTGGAAAACCAGATTGGAATTGTAACTCCAGCTGTGCAGGACATCTAAAGTTGATTGACATATGGTCTGACACCTAGGAAGAGTTTGTGCTTGTTAGTTCTGAGAGATTGGACAGGGATCCTTGGATTTATCAGCTTGGCACTTGTATTTTAAGTTAATGTCCTTCCCTAGTTGGTTAAGAGATGATCTTCAGGTGATTCAAGCAGTTACGAGTTCATCCTTGAGAGATGGGATGATGGATTCAATCTGTGTTGAGGTGGTGGTGGTTTGCCCCATCTTCAATAAGCCACTGTTGGACTAAACAGTGTTGGAAAACTTTTATCCCCTCTTCAATTTTTCCTTCTTGGGGAAGTTTGTTGAGAAAGTAATTGGATTGCAGCTCCGGAAGACTCTAAAGAAAACTGATTATCTGAATCTCTTTCAGTTGAGTTGCAGGCCTGGGCATAGTACAGAGATGGCACTAATCATATTTATGGATGACCTATGACAGATTTGGGAGTGGTTCTCTTTGATCTCTGAGCAGCTTTGATACAATTGATCCTTCTGACTTCAAGGGTTGGAGGTACAGTATTGTAGTAATTCTCCTTCCACTAGAAATGGATTCAGTTGTGGTGGAACGGTGAAATGGAGTTAGAGATAATCTTTGTGTTGATGATACCAAACTGTGTTTCTCAACTTTTGGCTAGTTAAGCCATGGTTTAAGGTTCTGTCTCAGGGTCTGGTGGCTGTAGCACTGGATGGGGAAGAATGGGTTCAAACTACTTGGACAACTGGTACAAAATGCAGAGGTGTAAGATGTTACTTATGCCTGTCTGATAAGATATGACAATGAGTCCATTACTTCAGCGTTACCGCTCAGATTCGAATGGACCCAGCCCCTGCCTGTCTTTCAAAAGGGTTTGAAGACCTCAATTTTCCCCAACATGGAGTCAGAAATGTTTGTGCCTGCTATGACTGTTCAACTGTTTATGGCTATTTTAAGCTTCCTGAAACCGCCTCAATAAGAATATAGTAAATAAAAAGAACTACATTATAAAGTATCTTCATATTTTCAACACAATGTAAACAATTTTAGTAACTTATCACCTTCTCTTAAAATACAATAAATGATCTCTTTTTACCCTCCTGCCATGTCCCATCTCTTATCTATAAACAGATGTATAAACAATTGAGTTCTGACGTCAGCAAAAAACAATTAAATGTTACCAGATATAAAAATTTATTTAGTTTAACTATGATCAAATAAACCAACTTTATATTCCTTCCTTTTACTTCTATCAACCTTACTCTTTAGTTTAGTCCTTTCAAATAATGATGTAAAACTTGTTTTTTTTCCTCGTTTTTTTTTTCTTTATCCCTTCTCACAAAATTCTTCAAAACTTTTCACAAGCTTCTTTTATAAATCCCATAGAGGAAAATTGTCCAGGTCAGTCTCATTTTTGTTGTTTGCATATCCCTTTTAATTATTAAGTTATCAGTTAGTTTCTTTTGTATGTCCAGTGTAACATACTTTTCCATGTCATCTTGCAGCCTATTATATTTTAATCCACTTCCAATTCAATCTCAATCTTGTCATGAAGAATTTCCTCCTCTTTCATAGCATCTTGTAGTCACAGACTTTATACAGATGTAAAGGTAAGGGTAAAGGTAAAGGTAAAGGTTCCCCTAGCACATATGTGTTAGTTGTTCCCAACTCTAGGGGGCAGTGCTCATCTCCATTTCAAAGCCAAAGAGCCAGCGGTGTCCGAAGATGCCTCCATGGTCATGTGGCTGGCATGACTAAACGCCAAAGGCACATGAAACACTGTTACCTTCCCACCAAAGGTAGTCCCTATTTTTCTACTTGCATTTTTAGGTGCTTTCGAACTGCTAGGTTGGCAGAAGCTGGGACAAGTAACGGGAGCTCACCCTGTTATGTGGCACTAGGGATTCGAACCACTGAACTGCCAACCTTTCAATCGACAAGCTCAGCATCTTAGCCACTGAGCCATCAAATCCCCTTTTTATATAGATGTACAAACACTATTGAAATTAATTACAGGTCCATCATTGAAAAATATCGTTCAGTGTGTGAAAATAAGCGCTCTCTCTCTCTCTCTCTCTCTTTGTATGCTTGAGCCAAAATTAGTACAAGGGAAGCAATGCTTCTTTCTGTCCACACTTCTGCAATGTGTTTCTTCTCTTTCTGGCAACCCGCCCCCCCAAAAGTAACTATAGTAATTCAATCTAATATCCTATTGTAATTCTCTTTTGCTTAGTGTCAAAGTGTTAAAGTTTGTGGTTTACTTCAGCATACGTCTGGCTTTGAAAAACTAAATACCTATCATAACAGAACTGTCAACAGTCCTTTATTCATGAAATGAACACGTTAGCGTAACAACATCTTTTAAGTCTTAGTCACATACTCATCTTGCATACTCTCGCCAAAAGTTTACTGTACTTGAGTGTGTGTTATTTTGGAAGACTACAGTTTCACTAGAGCATGCATCCATTTCAACTGAAAAGATATACAATCATGCAAACGCTGTAAAAGATAATTGTAAGCAAAAGCGATCTGCTCTCTGAGATAAAACTGCAACAATATTTATGGAAGCTAACTTTCTTAGCAAAGTGTAACATCTCCCACCACATTGCTTCAAGAAGCTGGGGAGGATTTCTTTTCCTGCTAAAAAAAATACCCAAGATCCAAAAAGAGCAGGTTGAAATCAGCACATGACGGATCTAAATTTAGCAAGCTTAATTATAGCTACAGTAAATCTGCTGAACTTTTTAAATATGTGTTACAGTTTGACAGTGTTGCAATTATTTAGAAGTATCTTTATTGTTGGATAAATATTCTTAACTTTAAATTAATAAATTAAATTAATGTATTACCTCGAATTAAGTACTGAAAACATATTTAAGTTTAAAATACATGCAGGAATAATTTATTAATTTATTACTGTTCATTAAACACTATGAAAACTTTTTCAGATATGTAAACCTTAAAGTGTGTTTTAATTGAAGATACATTATGACCCAACAGCACTATAATGCACCATGAAGTCACAACTATGAATAAATAAGACAGCTGTTTGCTAATAATAACCTTCTTTAAAAAGGAGCAAGAAAGGTGATTTCAAAAATGGCAGTCACACTGCTTAATGAAATAAACAGAAAGCAACCCCCAAAATTATTGTTCTTAATGTCAAAAAATATGGATGTTTCAAAAGTCCTTGGTTGTTTAATCTGAGTAAAATTTTGAAATACTTTCTGAAACTTTTTCAATTTTTTTACGTTAATTTTTTTTTCAATTTGAAATACTTCCATAAATACATTCCCGACATAATCCTCTTTCCATGCTACATTTACAGCAGAAAAAAAGTCTGACATTCAAATGCATTTTCTATGTATCTTCCTGTGTGTTGTATCTTGCATATTTTAATTGTAGAAAGATTTTTTTTCTCATGGAGCCCATTATTTTCCATGCCCATTTTTCATGGATCTCTTCATTATTAGGAACCGTTTATTAAGAACAGCAATAAAACAAAGCATAATAATAAAAGATTCAAAACTTTGCTTGCCTTGACACATCACAATTGCAGTCAGGAAGATCTGAATCCACACTGTGATCGTCTGCCATTTTCAGGGCGTGTAAATCCACCAGCATAAAATTTTCCAGGATAATAATTAAGAGCATTCAATCCAATTATTACTGGAAACTGTGTACTTTACAGTACTGTGCAAACAGTGCTCACCCTTACCAACCAAAAGTTGGTAAGTCACTGCCTGATAACATGAGACTAAGCTGCGTGACAAGTGGTCATGTTTCTAAATAAAACTTACATTCATCAACATGTGCCAGGGTGATCTTCAGGAATGTAGGCCATGAATGGAGGAGGGGAAGGGTAAAAAAAGCATCCACTATAAATTCTGAGCAGCTGTGGACTAACCTGTCCAAAAGGGCAATCCAAGAAAAAATGTGTCTGGCTGGTGTAATCAAATGAAAATAAAAAGTGGAATATTTGTTTGGTTTGTTCCTTTGCTGGGTGCTTTATGGACTTCCTGTTCCTGTTTTATAATTTTTATGAATCTTTCCAACTGTTAGGAGGCATCACCAAAGGCATTTAAAGTAGCAAGGAAAGGGATTTTTGAACCATCTAAAATGACTGAACTTTGACAAAAGGTACAAAACTGAAGGGAAATAGTAGAGTAAAAATAACAATCTATCATTCATACTGTTCTTTTTCCAGATCAATACACTTTAAACAAGTTAATTTTAGCATTTATTTAATAAAACCATACTAAAATAGATACTTAAATATACTGTATTTAAATTTAACTGGTGTTAACTTCTTGATGAAAAAGTTAATATTTATTTATATTGAAGGCATTCCATTATAATTTTAAATGGCTGAAAAATGGAAAGCTACAAATGTGTCTTAAGTATAATTTTCCTTTCAGTCGCAACAGGCTGATAAAAACATGTTGTCCAAATACCGCTGCTTTAGTTTTTCTATCTTCATGGTATTAGTTGCTTGAAAACCCACATCCTGAGGAACTGTCTAGTACCACAAAAAATAACAATTCCTGCTTTAACGAATCTATTTGAATTGGCCTTTGCAGCCAACCTTGACATGAAAACCTTTTATAGAAGAGGGTTTATTCTGCCACAACAAAATAGTAGGTACCAATGAATCACAGAAAAATTACAAAATAATTAAATGGAAACCAAATGGTTAAGTACCATTGAAAAACAGGTAACATACTGTAGATGCTTCTGATGTGCAAGTGGTGTTATTCTTTTGATGGTAGCAGAATAAAGGATTGATCCTGTTCTAGAGGTGAGAGGCAGGGCATTTTGCAAAAATAGGATATTGTAAATGCTGCAATCTCTATAAACAGTTCACTGTAAATCTTTCTTCTTGACTGGGTCTTAACATGAAAGTTAGGCTGTTTTTTTTTAATTTATTTTGTTAGTATTTGTGTTTATAACCCACTTGCAATCCACCAAGATCAGAAGTACCATGAAACACATGCATGCATACAGACACACATAGCACACATACCTGGCTGCAATGAGATCTAAAAGATGTTGCCACCTGTCATTGACCTTGCCAAGTTTATACTCAATCTCCTGAGCTTTGTTTTCATGGCTTGCTTTAGCAAGCCGTTCTCCCATTTCCTGAAGCTGCATTTTATTCTCTTGGGCAACTGCAATTTCATCTTGATAATCCTGAATGACAGAAGAACATAAAAAAACCAAAACACAGTAAGCATCTTAAGAAAATCTTCTTGCTTGGAGCAACAAATGGTTGCTTAGTTGCTCTTCTCTAGATAGTTGCTTTTATCTAAATACTAGCTAAACATCCTGTTCTATAATTCTGAAAATGTTTATAGGAGATAATAATCTAACATGCATAGACAACAGGAAAACAAAATCCCCAAAAGTTTGCAAATTGTTCAGTTTAGCCAAATTAGTGACACTCAGGTGTGTTGAAATATGAAACCCAGATTTTCCAGCCAACATGGCCCTTATAAGAGCTCCAGATTATAAAATAGCATACAGGATCATAGCCAAGATTTTACTGAAAGCTTCCTGGGATATAGCATGTTGCAGTTCTGATAAGCTAAGAATATTTACGGAATCGTCTGCAATAGTAAAACAGGAGCCCTGTACCTTTTTGAGTTTTTCAATCATTTCTTCAATGAGGATATCTCCATTCTGGGAAACTTTACTTTCCATTTGTGTCAACCATTCACAGAGATCTTTGTTCTTCTCACTGAAGACTGCCCATTCATTCAATCTCTCACTCACTTGCTGCCTCCTCAAGGAAACCTTTAAAAGATATGCAGGAAGAAAGCTAGATTATGATAACAAGAAAAGTTAGGCATAATGTTCACTCTGCACTAAAATGATTGCCGAACTTAAAAGAGAAATAAAGCTTCAACAATATGTGATTTCTTTAACAGCTTAACAGTTGTTATTAATCTTAGGTTACTTCTGGCCAAATTGTAATGAGAAAGACATGTGTACACAAATACAAAAAGTTACCTGACACACAATTAGGTTCCAGAGGAAGATAAAGGAATTCAGGCTTATCAGTTGCAGATAAAAGGTGTACCTCATATAATGACGGTCAGGTAGATATATCTACAGCCTAGACCAGGGGTCTCCAACCTTGGCAACTTTAAGGCTGGAGGACATCAACTCCCAGAATTCCCCAGCCAGCAAAGCTTTGCTGGCTGGGGAATTCTGGGAGTT
>JANHZT010009420.1:164614-179647 GCA_032468215.1 Stegonotus admiraltiensis | reverse complement strand
ATATCAGTTTGTTCGAAGATCACTGTGGTAATCTCTTAATTTTTATAGCCTACCCAACTCAAAACATTATGGATGAGTTATATATCCAACACAGTTAAATTATAAAGTAACCACGACAATAAACCAAAAGTATATAAATCCCTGGAAATACTGTAATAATTCAACTCTTCCCCAGGTTGGATGCCAATAATAGTTAGCTAGGGTTAAAAGTTGAACTCTACCATTGTTTTCCTGGAATTCTCTCAAATTTCAAAACGTAATAAAACATATTATACAGGTAACTATATTGATGAAATAAAAAATAATAAAGAATCCAAACCTATTGTTTTTTCATGTCATTTGCATTACCTTGTCCAGAGTTTAAGTATAGTTTCCAGTCTGTGCATTTCCTTAGTAACTTTGTTGGTAGTATTTAACCAATGCTCCCCTATCTGGTTCAGCTGAGTTTCCAATTCTGAACACGTCACAGAGAACAGTAGTTTTTTCCCATCATCCAGCACTTGGTAAAGTTTGGGTTGGTGTTGAGTAAGACTAGATTTCAGGTGCTTTGATAACAAAAGACAATAAGAGACAATAGGAAACGGCAATAATTTCTTTCTTTACTATAATTCATAAGGAAAAAGGAACCTACAACTTTACCATTAAAATGTTCCCTGTTGATGTGAAAACATACATTTTGGTAACAATTCAGAGAAGTATACATTAAACCTTGTTCACGGTTAATGGATTCTTTGCTTTTAGTTTACCCAGATACTCTAACTTTTCATACATGCATACTCAAATACACACATGCTCATATACATGCATGCCATACATGCACATTCAAATATTCTACATATCATACACTTACATCCTGCATAATGTTGCAACCGCATGGCTTGACTTTTAGCCTAAACTAAGTTAGAAATAATTGCCACAGAAAATAATACAGATACAGGCTTGGATGATATTTGCAAAGAAAAAACTAATACTTAACAATGACTGTGATCTAGGAAAATTATAGAGAACTTTATTTCCAATATATAATATCGAGTCATGATTTTCTTTTTTTAATAAATGACAGATGTAAAGAGAGTCATCCAAACCTATAACACAAGGTTATTGTGGATTTTTCCTTTTCTTTCCCCTCCTTAGAACAATCAGTAGCAAAATTTAACTGCAAATGGGGCTTGAATACTTATGAAAAAAGTTTTCACTGGGATGCACAAGAACTATTCCTGTCTAGAGCTTAGTAGTTCATACATTTATATGCAAGGTCTTGCTAGGATAAGAAGAGATAAGCCTTTTCTCTTCATGTACAGGTTCTCAGAAAAAAATATAGTTCTGTGCTGCAATTTTTGCAACTTACTTAGTTTATGTCTAACTAATTTATCTAATTAATGAAAAAAAAAACCCACAACAACCCCAAAGTCATCCAAAATTATATATAATCACAGTTGTCTTCTTTATTCTCATCTCCAGGTAGTTATATTCCAGGTTATAACAGATCTTTGGGGGGAAAAGTAAATAAACCCATGTACTACTTAAAGAGAATCAATCCCTCTCATGTATGCATAAGTAGAAAAAATATGCACACATTTGCATTGGGTTATACATATACATCTTATCATTTTATCAAATAAATGTCTACTTTGATTTTTAGTGTAAATGCACAAAATCCAAAAGATATCTGATATAATATCCTGCTTGTATTCTCCTTCAAGCATTTGTTCAGTGTTGTTAACTCAGCTAGAAACGCATCTGGTCTGATCCATACGTCTCTTCTGTTCTTAACTGCAGCCAGGGGGAGGGCAGGATGAACTGCAATGTCACCCCTAAAACATTTGCATTTATGAAATGTGCAGGAATGCAGATGGGCAAATAACTGCCATTACCTGATAAAGTGAAATCCGATCAGTAAGCCTTTCCTCAGATTCCTCTACCAAGCCAACACTAGGAATGTTGGTTTCAACAGCTTCCAACTGCTGTGTGAGTTCCTGATATTCTTCTTCTAAATGCATCCAAGTCTGTAAACCAAATAATTGCCAAATAATTTCTCAGTGTTTTTCAAATATATCTCTAATAGAAAACTGCTCCACATTGAATTGATTTTAACAGGAACTACAGTATTCCAAATGTTCCAAATTTTCTGAGAACTGCTATTAGCTATTTGGGTTCCCTTTTTTCCTCAAACTTATTTTGGTACTTTCTTGGTCCTAACATTTTTTAAAAATGAGAGCAGAATCATGCTGCATGAGCCGTGGTGGCACAGTGGTTAGAATGCAGTCTTGCAGGCTAATTCTGCCAACTGCCAAGAGCTCAATTCTTACTGGCTCAAAGTTGACTCAGCCTTCCATCCTTCCGAGGTTGATAAAATGAGGACCCAAATTGTTGGGGGCAATAAGCTGTCTCTGTAAACAGCTTAGAAAAGGCTGTAATAGTGCTATTGCCACTGTTTGCATCCTAAAAACATTTATGTTAAAATTCCAAAAACATTTCAAAAGACCCTTTTTATTTTATTTTGCTAGTTGGTTATTCTCTATATATGCAATACACTCTGTTGACTCGAGCAGTTTCAAGTGAAGTACCCCAAAAAGCAGCTCATTTTGCCTTTAAAAAGAAAAGTAGACCACAGTCATTCAGCTCAGAAAGTTATCACTGCTTCAGTTTCAAGTTTTATTTAAGTGGAAGACTGTTCGATGATTTGCAGAGAAATTCTGCAATGGAATTTGCAGAGAAATTCCAAATAGCTCTCAAATAAACAAAACAGGTTACAGGAGCCTATACTTTATTGTCTATTGAGACATTAAACAAGGATAAATATTTAAACTGAAGTAATCAGAAAAGAAAAAGGATAAGTGCCTACTCTTCCTTTACCAACCTTTAAGGGTACTTTCCTGATATTTTAAGTTCCTTTATCCAGCAATAACAACAAAAAATAAACCAGGAGGGATAAAAATATGTAGATTAAGGAAAAATATGTGTGAAGATTAAGGAATATTCATTGCAAAAACAATTTTAGAAAATTGGATACAAGAATGTGTATAAATGTAGTCCTCGATTTACAACCATTCATTTAAGTGACCATTCAAAGTTACAATGGCACTGAAAAGAAATGATTTATGATCATTTTTTCACATTTAGGACCGTTGCAGCATGCCTGTGGTCACAGAAACAAAATTTGGATGCTTGACAACTGGCATGTATTTATGACAAGAAAGATTGTAAAATTCGGCAAAATTGACTTAACAACTGTTTTGCTTAGCAACATAAATTGTTGGCTCAGTTGTAGCCATAAATCAAGGATTACCTGTATTACAGAAGTATATGCAAAAGTTGCTACCAATTTTTGAGATTTTTTGGGGGGCCAAATAAATTAATAAACAATATAAATATAATATAATATATAATATATGGGATGAAAATGAAGTTATACAATTTCCATACTGCCCAGGTGGCAAAATAATTTTGGGGTTGGTCAAATGATTCTGAACTTTTGATTTGATGTTTTCAGGAGACAAATTGTGCCTCTCCTCAAATATTTGCATAACTTTTCTTAAGAATCTTTTTATGCCACAGGCAAACTTAATGAAAAGTTAAAATTTAAAGCAAAAGAAAAAAAAGAACTCTTTACCTCTAGAATATATTCCAGCTCCACTCCTTTCTTATGAGCTTGTTTTAACACTGCAGAGCCTTGTGCCATAAGATCTACATGGATTTGAGTTTCCTTCACAAGAGCAAAGCTGCTTATTTTTCTAAAAAGAGTTTCTGTTAGGATCGTGTGTGCCTCTAGTCCTTGGAAATATTCCTGGGAAAATTATAATTAATTGTTATTAACCATAATATTTCATTAATATTCTGCTGTTGTACAAACAATCTAAAATTTTAATTTCCTGATTTCCCCATAGTTTGTGTCTCATTTATATTCTGAGCATTGGAACAGATTTTGCTGCAGAATCTATTCAGGGCATGCATCTTGCTTAGCTAAAAAACTTTCCATCTTTCAGAGAAGATTGAGTTTGCATTCCTTCCTCACATGCATACTAGGAATCAGAGTGTTTGTTTTTTTTCAACTGCAGGTCAGAAGCAAGGATCCTTGACATTTTTAAATAATGTGGTTTTGCATTTAAACTAATTTTGCATGCCAAAACAAAATAGCAGTGTTTATGCAAATACACCCAAGATTAAAACACAATTTTGAAACATAATTATATGAAATATTTCTATAAACTCTGGTTACTGTATTGTCAAAACATGTCTACTCCTTAAGGAGGGGGAAATCTATTCCATTATGACTCAAGCCTTAATCATCTTGCATTTAGACTACTCCAATTCACTTTATATGGAGCTACCTTTTAAAACAACTCAGAAGGCACAACTGGAACAAAATGTAGTGGCTTCATTACAAATAGATGATTAAATTTAATAGAATTACAGCTGTCTTTCAGTTATAGCAATGATTGCTAAGAGATTTGTAAGGTTCCCACCAGGGGTGCTATTCAACAGGTTCTGACAGGTTCTAGAGAACTGGTAGCGGAAATTTTGAGTAGTTCAGAGAACCGTCAAATATCACCTCTGGCTGGCCCCAGAGTGGGGTGGGAATGGAGATTTTGAAGTATCCTTCCCCTGGAGTGGGGTAGGAATGGAGATTTTGCAATATCCTTCCCCTGGAGTAGGGCGGGAATGGGAATTTTGCAGTATCCTTCCCCTGGAGTGGGGAGGGAATGGGGATTTTGCAGTATCCTTCCCCAGGAGTGGGAGGGAATGGGGATTTTGCAGTATCTTTCCCCTGGAGTGGGGAGGAATGGGGATTTTGCAGTATCCTTCCCCCAGGAGTGGGGAGGGAATTGGGATTTTGCAGTATCCTTCCTCTGGAGTGGGGTGGGAATGGAGATTTTGCAGTAGCCTTCCCCTGCCACGCCCACCAAGTCACGCCCACAGAACCAGTAGTAAAAAAAGTTGAATTCCACCACTAGTTCCCACCCTGATCACATTCATAAAGCCATTGAAATTAGATTGTTTTCCCAAGTATTGGGACAGAGTCAGTGGTGGGATTCAGCCAGTTCGCACCACTTCAGGAGAACCGGTTGTTAACTTACTAAGCAGTTTGGCAAACTGGTTGTTGGAAGAAATCATTAAGGCAGAGAACCGGTTGTTAAATTATCTGAATCCCATCACTGGACAGAGTGGCGGTTGAGTCCCTACAGGATGCTTTGTTTGCCATAGAGAATTTGCCTTCTGGATCTCAATATTTTTTAAAAAGTACAAGTTGCCCAGAGGTATTTGGATCTTGGTAGACTCTAAATTGTACTAAACAAACAAATAGGTTTCTAGGTCAAATCCGAGGTGACTGGTTTTAATTTATACAATTCTAGACGACTTAACCTGTTCTGTCTTGAGAATGGCTGCTGAGAATCTCTACCTCACATAACATTAAAGAAGTGACAACCCAAACCAGGGAATATTTTGTCACCTTGAAGTACATGGAACCACAGCCTTGTTTACCTTTTGTAGTCAAAAGCATTTTATTATGATAGGTTTTTTTGACACAAATGAGGGACAGGAACTGTTTTTCATGATTTGGCATTTTATTAAGCAATAATCGACAAAATGCCAAACCTTGAAGGCCCTTAGTAGTCTGCTTTTCATAATTTGGCATTTTGACAGTTATTTTCATCACCTCTGTATTTTGTGTAGTCCATGTATTACTGTACAAGAGTCATTTATTATATGAGTCTTTTGAGGTAAATATTTGCATAAATAAATAAGATTTCTTTTAGCCATCGTTAGCTTTAAAATTATTCCAAATGGCATTTAAGCACATTGAAATAACTACTCTCTTTCCAGATTGGGAAACAAGAGAATTACAAAGGACTCTGTTAAATGGCAGCAAGAGTAAATTATAAATGTAAAAATTGTTTTTACCTTGTGCTTGTCAAGAAGCTGTTGGATTTCCTCTTTGGAGACAACAATCAGTTTGTGATCACCTGCCATCTTTTCTTTCCCAGTTTCAATCAGGTCAGCCAGATCCTGCAAAGCTTGGTCGTACTGACCCTTCAGCGCCAGATTTTGGTTCAATCCACTGCGCCGTGATCCTATGATCATGATTAACTCATCATACATATCCTGATACATGAAAAGAAAAAGAAAAGAAATTACATTATAATCATGGAAGAAAAAGAAATTAGAATACAAGTTCAATTACTTAGGGCCAGTAATGGCAATCAGGATAAGGGAGCTATATGGGCTACATTAACTCCTTATGATCATTACTTTTCCATCAAAATTTTATTTTTGGATGTCAGTTGACAAAGAAGCAAATGCAATGATTTTTGCAATCTTCTGAAGTTATTTTACATCTGTTTCATGTAAAATGAATTTCTTATCTATAAATAGATAATAAATAATAAACAGATAGTTCATCAGCACAAAAGGAAAACAACTACTATGCTGATAATTGTAAAAAGTTGTTTCTAATAGTTTTATTACCTGAAGTTTGGATAATTCTTGCATGAAAGATTGATCAATTTGCAGTTTATCTCCACGTTTCTTTAATTCAGTGATACCTGCATCTAATTCTTTCAGTCCTTGTTCTACTTGCTCAATAGCCTATGAAAAGAAGAACAATTCACTGTAATGTCAAAAAACCTAAATTTCAAGGAGACTTCATGTAAAAAATGGAAAGTCAGTAGAGATGATACTTACATGAGATAAACCTAGGAATAAGCAACATTCCAGATGGTAGTCTGATTAAATGTTAAAATCAAACCAAGTCTCTTAGCGAGAAATAAGAATATGATATGATATACAATATGACACTACACTACAATTCTGATTGCATGCCATTCGTCAAAGACAAAAGAAAGGCTCAAAAGTTTTTAATCATCTGTGGGTTATTAGGCACAAAGAATATTTTGGGTTCTTCAGGAGCGTGTTCATTATTCTTGTTGACATTTAAATGTTTCTCTAATTTTCCAAGTAAAATTGAAGTTCTAAAAATTCACCAAGTTAATGTTATATATACTTACTGCTGTAGAGCAGGTCAGTCAGGTTAAGAAACATAAATTCATATTGTACACGTAATTACAAAATGTAAGAAAAGAAAACTAAATTATTGTTGAAATTTATAACACTGCCAAGCAGAATTCTTTTTCAAAGGCATGTCTATTTACTCCCAAACAAAAAGTATTTCAGGCATTATTTATTCATTAGAATAAATACTGATGGGCACTGCCTGTAGTCTGATACTATCTTCTAAGTAACTTTTTGGTGTTCATTATAGCATATCTTTCTCCATCCTTAAGAATATAAATATATACCTGTATTTGTTCTGTTTCAGGGCGTTCAACTGCTTCTGCTAGTTTCTGCAGTGCAATATACTTATTATCAGCTAATAAAGTAAACATCAACTTCAGGTCATTCTGTTGGTAATTGAAAAAAAAAGTTGATATATGGAAATATCAGAACGTTATTGTCATTATTGTCCAAGTTTTCTATTGTGCAACGTTTTTCCTTGTGGCTTGTGATAACAGGCAGTTGCAGGTAATAAAACTTTGAGATTGACTCAAATCTTCAGAAGAGACTATTATAAGCCAGAACTCCCAACTCCTGTACAATTACTGAGTGACTAGCACCTCGTATTGTACATTGGCTATACTATCAACAACCTGTGCTGATAGCTCTTGCCATCCTTAGTTATCTGTATATGATGAACTGAACTGAACTAGTTTCCTCAGAATTGGTGTCTTTCATTGTCTGGTAAAGGCATCAGTCATCCTTCCTTAGAGATGGCATTAAGGGGGAGGCTATTCTTTCATTTGGTTAATTACTTCATGAACTATCTTAATTTGTATACAAAAAGCCACGTTTGGATGTGTGTGTCCCTTTCAGTCAGTTTTTGACTCCTGATGGCTGCCTGGACAAATCCCTACAATTTTCTTGGCAAGGTTTGCAGAAGTGGTTTTCATTTACCAAACAGCTGCTTAATATTGGTTTAACTTTTAAAACAATGTAGTAATTTATTGTTTTGGTATTTAGTATGTCTTTGCAAATGAAATCCACGCTGCAATAATGCAAGGGCTATCAGGTTACTTTAGAGTTTTGACTGGGGTTGATAAGATAATCCTGCAATTTTTGGCATCTCTATTTATTTGATCATTTATACTTCAATATGCTTTGGTAAAATTAGTGACCTTTGTACCTATGGAGATTCTCAGGCATCCAGGTCATTATTGTCCCAAAGGTGCTCTTTTCAAAAGGCAACTGGACTTTGAAAAACAAAACCCAGTTGCTTTTTGAAAAGAGCACCTTTGGGAGTAACTTTTATACTGAGCCCAATCCTAAATACCACATTATTTAGAGACTGAACATATTGCAGACATAGCAATTAACATGCTACAAGCAGCAACTGGGTCTTTTTACCATTATATTTTTACATAAGCTTCTGATAGCAAGAAAGAATCTATAGAAATATATTTTGTGTGGCTTTGTGCACTTCTGAATCAGTTTTGACTCCTGAAGAAGGTTTTTTTGGCAAGATTTTTTGGAAGTGCTTTGTTAGAGTTATTAATCCCAAATCATCTGACTGTTTTTATATCTAAAGTGAGACTAGAACTAATAATCTCTTCATTTCTAGCCTGGTGCCTTAACTACTATATCAAACCGGCTCAGAGAAATATAATTACATTACCCACTTTTTAAACCTTTAACAGTATGTACAGTAGAAATTCCTAAGAGAATAGGGCAAAATTTACCTGAAAATTCAGTATCTGCTGAAGTCTCTCTTTCATATCCTGGCATCTTTGATTTACTAGTGTATCTAGTAATGTTAATCTCTGTAACAAACTGTCCAAAGTGTCTCCTATAACATCACGGTTATCAGCACTCTCAGGAAACACGTGAGAAAATAAATCTTTGCTCTTATCCATTTTTTCTGTCATTTCCTTGATATCTTTAGCAAGAGACTAAAATGTATTCCAAAAAAAACAACATGCTTTTAAAATCAATACTTTGCAAAACAAAACAGATAACCATAGATGATTGTGAAAAACAATATTACATAGGTAGTGCTCAGGTTACGACCATTTATTCAGAGATTGTTCAAGCTACCATGGCATTGAATGAGTGATACTTAGGATGGATCCTCAAGATATATTTGTCGCAGCAGCTCTATACATAAGTTATTGTGTTTTGGGCACTTGACAATTGGCTTACAATGACAATCTCGCAGTCAATTGATTGCCAGTTGTGACCTTCCTGCTGGCTTCCCACAAGGAAAGGGAGCTCAGAAGGTTGTGAGTTACTTGTATAAGTCACCCCCAAAGCTTTTTCTTTGAGGATCTCCATTATGGAAAATTAGATCCCAGGGATGTCGTACTCCACAACACCCCCTCCATCCATGCCTGCAGCACCTCCTGCTCACAGCCTCACTGACCATCTGCCCGTAGTCTGTAGCATCTGCTGGCCATGGCATCAGCACACCCCTTGTAGGCCATGGTGCCTGTTCATGGCACACACACACCATGGTACCTATGCAACCCCTGCACTCTTTGACTGGGATTCCCACCTCTTCCAGCTTAACAACCAGTGAAGTCCTGCAGGAGGGACAGTTTACAACATCAACTGCATCTGTTGTTGCAAAGTAGTGTGATCATGTGACTTGCGTTTTACAATTGCACTGTTTAGTGATGGGCTTTCCAGTCCCAATGACCATAATAACTCAAGGTTTATTGGTATGTGTTCCTTGACTAATGTTAGCAATAGGAATAGCAACAAGAATTATATCTCAAATCTAAACATATTTACAGTATCCAAATCCAATGGTTCTAAAGACTGATGGCAAATAGAGGTGAGAAGGATTATCACAAACTCTCATTTCTCTCTTGAGCATACAGATCACAGTTTTAAGGAATTCACATAGGCTGTTCATTTATTTCCCAAGCAGTGGTTTTACCAGTGTCCTGTTATTATTTAGTTTATTTTGGATAAGCACTGTATGTATGCTACAGTCCAAGAAGGCAATTTTGTGCATATCTGTAGAAATTACTTGGTCTGTTCTGATTTACTTTCTAGGAATGCAAAGGGTACCACTAACCTTTTCCATAAATATTATAGTACACTTCAGGGACTTACTTTAATGCAAATGAAATATACTTTTCTGCCATAAAGGCACAAAGGAGGTTTTTTTGCATCACTTCTTTCACAATTAATGCTAATAAACATATCTTGTATAGCCTTCTCTTCCGCTTAACTGAAAAGAGGTCAAATTTAACTCATAGGTTAATGATTGTCTTACTTCTTGATTATCAAGGCACGTTTCTGTCACTTCAGGTAATAGGGCAGTGGGAACAAACAAATGTTCTTCAACCCCATCTAGCCAAGACGAGGTGGCTGAAACACCTCTGTATAGTTTTTGCTCAAACTGCAGATTCTCCTTTTCAGCACCTCTAGCCTGAAAAAAAAAAATCAATAAAAAGGAAAAAAAGACTGTTACTCTAGTTATATATCTGGCTAGAGATAGAGGGGCAAGATTTTATCTTTGCAAATAATTTTTTAAAAAATCAGTTAAAATATTGTCTAACTTATTCTACAAAACAGCTAAGATTTTTTAAGTGATTAAAATTAAAATATTCTACCTGGGAAGGAACACTTTTGAAAGCCTCATTCAAACCAACCAGTAAAGATTTAACTGATGCTTTATCTTGAGCCTTCCCTTCTTCTTTGTGCAATGGCATGCTAGACATAAGCCGGTTTGGTCTACTGTAAACCTGTTGGGGGGGAAAAAACAATAATTAAAATATTTCAGACATATGAGAAAAATTAATGAAACTTTTTTTTCCTTCTCCTTACCCTGTTAGGATTGATTGATTGATTGATTGATTGATTGATTAGCAGAAATTTTTAGTTCAGAGAACTGGTAGCGGAAATTTTGAGTAGTTCGGAGAGCCGGCAAATACCACCTCAGGCTGGCCCCAGAGTGGGATGGGAATGGAGATTTTGCAATATCCTTCCCCCAGGAGTGGGGAGGGGATTTTGTAGTATCCTTCCCCTGGAGCAGGGAGGGAATGGAGATTTTGCAGTATCCTTCCCCTCCCATGCCCACCAAGTCACGCCCCACAGAACCGGTAATAAAAAAAATTGGATTTCACCACTGGACTGACCCAACTGAAAAACACTGGGTAGCAAACTGTAAAAATAACCCTATTAATCAACAATTAAAACTGTTAAAATTTGCTTTGCGCCCAAGTCAACTCCAATCACTTTGCCTATCATATTGAGAAGTCCCCCTCTCAATCATCTTTGTATGGCTCATGCAGTTTGTACAAGTTGGCAGCTCTTGGACAAGCTGGGCACTTCTTATGGAACATGAATGGCTTCGCCATTTCTAATATTCTAGAACAGGGGTCTCCAACCAGGGGTACTATTCAACAGGTTCTGACCAGTTCTGGAGAACCGGCAGCGGAAATTTTGAGCAGTTCAGAGAACTGGCAAATACCATCTCTGGTTGGGCCCAGAGTGAGGTGAGAATAAAGATTTTGCAATATCCTTCCCCTGGAGTGGGGTGGGAATGGAAATTTTGCAGTATCCTTCCCCTGCCATGCCCACCAAGCCACGCCCACCAAGCCACCCCACGCCCACCAAGCCACGCCCACAGAACTGGTAGTAAAAAAATCTGAATTCCTCCACTGTCTCCAATCCCCGGCCCATGGACTGGCACCGGGCTGCAGCATGCCAGAAACCAGGCTGTGCAAACAAGGCAAGTCCCATCTGTGATATGCAGGCAACATGCGAAACCACGCCCCCTCCGGTCCCTGGAAAAACTTTTCTCCACGGAACCGGACCCTGGTGCCCCAAAGGTTGAGGGCCTTTGTTCTAGAAGATTGTTAGTTTCCCAGAGACTAACGCCCAGTCTTGATTGGCTGTGTAGGTTCCTCTTTGTATCTTCTCACATAATGATAGGGCTATTACTGAGTTGGCCTCCTGCAACGCTATATTCAGAACCTAAGAGAGATTCATGTGCTCACTATCTGCTCTGCTCCACCTATTAGCTCCTTGCCATTCACAAAGAGGTTTTAAAAAATGGAAAAGGTTTCTGTCTTTAAAAGTGGAGAGATAAATTGGTTTTTAAAGTGGGAAAAAAATCCAGCTGCTGAGATGGCTTCATAACTTTACAATAAACCTTATTAAATGAAACTCCAGAAAAACTGAATGTCAAAAGCTCGACTCCAGTGTTCTGTTTCACAACCCTTCATTATCACACAAGGGAGTGGAAATTTCAGCAGGCTTTTTTTCAGTGTTTGGACCAGATGGGTATAATCATGCTCAGTAAAGCAGTCACTCAAATAACCAAATGCCACATCATATATGGTTATGGGTAATAACCAGCATCTTGAAATGATGCATCAATTGCAGCAACTGCAAGATAGGAGTAATTCTAGAATAGTAGGTTGCTCTTGCTAGTAGTCTGCCTGATGCATTCTGTACCAGCAAGTACTTCTGAGTGTCTTCACCATATAAAGTGAGCTTCAGTACAGGTAGTCCTTGACTTACAACAGTTAATTTAGTGACTGTTCAAAGTTACAAAAGCACTAAAAGAAGTAAATTATGACCATTTTTCATACTTATGATCATTCCAGCATCCTCATGGTCACGTGATCAAAGTTCAGATGCTTGGCAACTGACTCATATTTATGACAGTTGCAGTCAGAGTCATGTGATTACTTTTGGCGACTTTCTGACAAGCAAAGTCAATGGGGAAACCAGATTCACTTAACAACCAGGTCACCAACTTAACAACTGTGGTGATTCAACTGTGGCAAGAAACATCCTAAAATGAGGCAAAATTCACATAACAAATGTCTGGCTTAGCAACAGAAATTTTGGGCTCAATTGTGGTTGAAAGTTGAGGATTACCTGTAGTCCCTAATTTAGGTCCTTTTCCATCTGCATAAGAAACATTGCTAAGTTACACCTTTAACATTGCTCATATGAAGAATGACAAAAATAATTCTGAAAGGTTACTTACTGACTGCTCTTGTTCTTGTTCCAGAGCATTCTGTAGAAGTCTGTGCTTAATGCTGAATTCTTGATTGAGACTTTCCCATTTCATTTTCATCTGATCTTCGCCTGAGGGCTTTTCTCCTTCTAAATTCAGTTCTTCTGTTAGTTTATCTGGCTTCTTGCTATCATATAAAAATATAAATACAAATCATGAGAATGGAATTACTGTGATTTTTCAGTTAGCATCTCATACGATAAGATACCAGAGTTTTAATGACTTCTCAAATCATGCAGATTAGAGTGGATCCTGAATTGTGCCATTAAAATGAGATTTGAATTTGGAGTCCACTTGAAGTTACATCATTGGCATTGACAAAATCACCATTAGACAATTGCAAAAGGCAACTTTACTTGGAACAGCTTGCACCTGGCAATGTTACCTTTAACAGGATCAAATAACAACATTTGCCTATCCCAAATTCATAGGAAGGACTCAGTAAGTGGATAAACATGCCAAATCCAGGCTAAATAACTGGCTGACTATGTGATGAACCACAATAAGATGTTTAACACCATCAAAAAACAATATCTACCTATCCCAGGTCCTTGAAGTGGGCTTAATAGGTGGATACAAATCCAAATGCAGTAGAAACATCTGGTTGACTGGGCAATCAACAACAACAACAACAACAACAACAATAATAAACATCTATCTCAAGTCCTTGGGAAGGATTCAATAGGTGGACAAAACTGCCAAATTTAGTCTAAATATCTGTGACTAAATATCTGTGACTAAAATAATATTGTTATATCACTGTTTAAAACCATTTTTCATAATGATAATATAAATGAGCTAAATTCATTTTAAATTAATCTAACAATTCAAGAGGAGTTGTAAATTAAATACAGTAAATATTAATGAGTTGCTAAGGCTAATATTTTTAGATGTAATAAATTTATCCTAAACTATGCTGAGAAATGCTAATTTTGAGTCTTTCATAAAAAGCAAAGCCCACACAGTGTGATTTTGGTACAAAACAGTTTTCCTGAAATTTTATCCATCAGATGTAATGTTACTATAATTTCATGAATCTCCAGTGCATCAATTCAGAGAAGGTTTGTCTGAAGAGATCCTCACTATGGGAGAATCTGCTGGTTTCTGATATTTCCTACCATCAGCAGATTCATTCAATCTTATGTATATCATGTTATTGAAACATTCTCATAAAATGGTTAGTTAGGAAAAAATACTCAAATACTTACTTAATCTGCAGATGATAGACACTTAAATTGAACCTGTTATTTTAAATGTAAACTATTTTTTTCTGTACAATCTCCCTACAAGGGAATATATAGACATGATCATGGAAGATGAAGTATTTAAGCATAAATATTCACCTAGAATAAGGCATATCTGAAAATGATTGAGTTAAAATTTCTTCTCCACGACTTGCCACTGAACGAAGAAGGCTCTTTTGCTCCGCTAGTTCTTTCTCTAGTTCCTAAAAAAATAAACAAACAAAAGCAACTGCCTTAAATACATATCTCTATCAATAAATACTAGATTTATAACTGTTTGGAGATATTTACCTTGAAAGAAAAAAATGAGCTGAAATCAAAGTATGTATGTTTTTTCCTATAGCCACTGTATGTAAGTTTTTTCAGAGAGCCACTAACAGAATTATTTGAACTACAGTTAAGTTCTAATTTTGGAATGTCCCCTCTCCTACCGCCTTTCCAACACAATGAGACAAATGTTACTGCCGCCTGTGCTATCCATTCTCAGAGGCTTTACTGTTTCAGGCAGTAGGCATATAATTAAGCGTGTAACTGCTATTTGTCACTGTAAAGAAAAAGAAGCACATTTCTAACAAGATTTGGTAAGCAGCAGCTGTCATAATTTCCAGAAAGATTATTTCATCTCTACCCATATATATTATAAAAATGTCTTGGGTGATATTTGCCTGTATTTTATTACTTTATTTATTTATATTTAAATTTATATACCGCCCTTCTCCCGAAGGACTCAGGGCGGTGAACAGCCAAAGATAAAAT
>JANHZT010009420.1:112433-122450 GCA_032468215.1 Stegonotus admiraltiensis | reverse complement strand
GTTTAATATTTTTAATTGGGTTTTAACTTTTGTAGGGGTTTTTTACTTTGGCTGTTCACCGCCCTGAGTCCTTGTTGAAGAAGGGCAGTATATAAATTGAATAAATAAATAAATAAATAAACATTCACAATGTGAAGATTAGTCAGGAAAAAGAATTTCACTAACCAGCATTACAGATGTAGGGACACTGGAAAGTGTTTGTTGGATCACATTGCATGACTGCAGCTTAGGGAGACCACTGAAACTTTGTGATGGTCTGCCCATTTAATGATTCTATTGATAATACTATGTTTAAGAATGGGTATTTAATAAGAAAGCATCAGTAAAATTTAGATTGTCAAACTGGATATCTGAAAATATCTAGGGGTATTAAGTTTCTAATTGAAGAATCCTTTCATTTTGTAAGGCACAACATTATCTTTACCTTGTATTTTGATAATTGTGCCTTCTTCTCATATAATTCCATTTTGGGATCCACTGTATTGTGCAGTATGATTTGATAATCTGTTAGCCACTGTGACTGTACTTTGTATTTATCTAAGAATTCCTTTGTTAAGTGGAGACATTTCTCTACGGTTGTACATTCCTTTCTGATAGAACAAGTCATTTCATCAAGTTGTTCTACATAATCACTGATTTGTTTCTTTAGTTGTTCAGCTTCATTTTCCTCAATGTACTTAATAGCTCTTTCTCCCTTCTCACGGGCGGATTTGAGCAAACTGTGACCAACTTCCATGTCACTCATGAGATCCTGTGAACAAAAAATGCACAATATTTAAAAGTAAAATCATTTGTGCAAATTCAGAGTGCAAAGATATTCTATTGCTAGAAATTGGTTCACTTGATCATACTTTGATTTACCTGAATTCAAACAGGATTTTTGATCATGCACAGAGCAGTTCAAATTCTGCTCGGAGGCATGAGCAATCAATCGGGAAGCTGTAAATTATAGCATTTTGTCAAAATCAGACAATAATTAAATTAAATTAAATAATTTAAAGCAATTTAAGCCAACAAGATTATAGTTGGCTTAAAGTGGACATTACTTAATATTTAACCCTACTTGTATTTGGCCAAAAAGTTGGCAGCTCTTAATTAATGTTTGTGTGAGTAGAAGTGATTTACTCACTTCTATAATTTCTATAGTAATTTAATTTCTATAGTAATTTTCTATAGTAATTTAATTATTGCACATAAATGCTTATTTAGCATTTTAAAAAGATTAAACTGAAAATTATGGAAAGATATACAAGCTTTAAGGAAAATGCCATATCATCTATTGTCAGTATTTCAAATTCTAAAACCTTATGTTATTTAAACAGAGCATATTTCAAATAGTATCCTGGAATTCTTGCTATATCTCAGTTTATCATCAGTTCTGTTAACATTTCTTTGAATAAAAGGCAGCGTTGAACAATCTGCCCTGCTATTTCAGTTCTCTCTCTCTCCAGGTTTTGTGCTATTTCACAGCAAAATAGCAGGCTCCAAATCTCATTCTTAATTGCATTTCATTCTCTAAAATATCTCTATAAATCCAGTATTTCTATAAATCAATGCAAAAGTAATTTTCTAATGTAGGTAGTTTGAAATCCACTGTTCATAGATTTCTACATCCCTGTAGTGCTACATTTATGATATAAACATTAATGTCATATATAGTTATATTAGATATGCAGTGACAAATTGCAGTTGAGTTTACCTCAAGTTTCTGCATTTTTTTCTCCATTAATGCTCTCTCCGCTACTTCACATTTTGTCACAACATTTCTGAACTTCCTAAGGATAGCTTCAGACCAGTCTTTGTAAGCACTAAAAGCTAGTTCAGATTCTTCCAAACTTCGCATTTCTTCTTCTAGGAATTTTATTTGTTCCTGCAAGCAGATGAGAAGTGAGATTTATTATTCATTTATTCTTTGATACTCACACCTCTATTAAACCCACAAAATATTGTATTTATCAATGAAATGCAGTATACAGTGGAGAAATCAACTGCTTCTATTAAATCTTTCTTAATATAAACTAGACAATTCTTATGGAATATGGAAACATAAACACTGGTTGTCTTAGTTCACACAGACCCTCTATTTTAGAAGGCAAAATTATGCCTTGTTTATGTTGACAATTCAATACTCCTTCAATGTTTATGGGTATAAAAATGCCTCATATGCTGAAAGGCTAATTGAACTTTGATACTACCTCTAACATAACATTGTCTTGTCCCAATACTGCACATTTCCTGGTCTGACATAGACAGATGACCAAGGATGCAGAGATCTGTATGTCCTTCCATTCACAAGGGACTTCGTGTTCACACAATGTAACATGTATGCAAGTAGTATTTCTTTGCTCAGAAATCTATTCTCAGTCTGTGGATTACAAGGAATAGGGCCAGGAAACTGTACAATGAAGGTAGAGTTACCAATGTGCCTGAGAAAACCCTTTCACATGTAGTTACATTTTAAGTCTTAACAATATGTTGAAAAAATTGCATCAATGAACTCACAGATGCTATAAGAATTAATTTTTCTTCAGAAAACACTGGTTATTTTTTAATCACCATTTCTATAGGTAATCCTTGATTTACAACCATAATTGAACCCAAAATTCTTCGCTAAGCAAGACAGTTGTTAAGTGAATTATGCCCCATTTTATGATCTTTCTTGCCACAGTTGTAAGTAAATCATTGCAGTAGTTAAATTAGTAGACTAGTTGTCTTTCCCATTGATTTTACTTCTAAGAGGGTCGCAAAAGGTGATCTCAGGACATTGTAACCATCATAAATACAAGTCAGTTGCCAAGCATCTGAATTTTGATCACCTGACCACAGGGATGCTGCAACAGTTGAAAGTGGGAAAAACAGTCATATGTCACTTTTTTCAGTGTCATTGTATTTTTGAACGGTCACAAATCAACTGTTGCAAATTGAGGACAACCTTTATTTCCTGAATTATCAGTTCTTACATAAAAAGAATTAGAGCTCTTGCCTTAGAACATGAGTTGTAAAATAGATAAAAATTATAAAGGCAGATTGAGAGTAGTTCAGTGTAATATAAATGACTGAAACTAATTTTACTCTAATCTTACAGTTGAATATTAATAGTTGGTGAGTGATCCTTAGTATAATATTTAGCTGTATAATTAAATCTTCAGACATACAGATATAAGAGAAGCAGAATAACAATCATTCCTAAAAATAAAGCACTTAGAAGTATATCTTTTTAAAAAATCACTGAATTACATGATGCTTTCAGAACATTTTCACTATTTACCAATACATGAAGAACAAGAGTTTGGTATCGAGAAGCAAGTTGGGTTGCTTGTCTTCCCATTCTACTAGAAGTATGAATTTCCTCCAGGAAATGCTGCGCCAACAACCCGACTTCTTCAACTTCATTTTTATAGACTGTTATTTCTTCATGACAATTCTGGAATAAAGAAATATTTTAAAAGTATTTCAGAAATGACATAAATGTGATTTATAGAACTCTTAAAAATAACAAAAATATGGAAACATGAATCTCAATTTAAATAAAATCAAGAATTATAAGCCTGTGGTTTTAATTTACAGAATATTTATAGACTATTTTTGCTGCACACACATATGTTACAGAAAGACACAACACTCTTTTTAGTTATTAAATAGAGACCTTGGTGAAGCAGAATCTTGTTGTTGCATAGGTGGTACTAAATACATTTTTATGAAGGTGTTTTTCTTGTTTTATTGTACATTAGCTTTTCATATATCAGTCAGATCTCATATGCAAATCCAAAAGGCCTACTCTGTCAGCAGTATTTCCTTTGTTCTCAAATATTCAAAGATTATTCCATTGACTCATACAAATGCCCTTTCTTCTTACCCATAAGACTTTCACATAGTTGATTCTACTGCTTTCTAATGTTTCTAGTTCTTCCCATCAACATAACCCATTTATCTCTATACTTTGAGCCTATATAAAAGATACCAATTAACCAATATTAATAAAAGATACTAATTAATCTGAGTTTCTGTCTGGTGAGGAAAACAGAAAATGGCATTTTGCTGCAAACTTTGCAGCAAACTAAACTAATAATGTTTCTCAAATTAAATGAAGATTTATTTTGGTTTTAGCAATTTGAAGTTTGAGGCACAGTTTTTCTATATAAAAATTCCTTGCTATATGTTGGATTACAAAAACTGCATAAAAATCAGTAGGAATATTCTGATGACATGTTTGGAAAAAAAGGACACAAAAAATCCATTTCTATTATTTCCCCAAAACAAATACTTTAAAAATAGAGTGGGAGCCCTTATTCCCAATAGCTACACGAGGGGTGAAATCCAGCAGGTTCTGACAGGTTCTAGACAACCGGTAGCAGAAATTTTGAGTAGTTTGGAGAACCAGTAGTGGAAATTTTGAGTAGTTTGGAGAACCAGCATATGCCACCTCTGGCTGGCCCCAGAGTGGTGTGGGAATGGAGATTTTGCAATATCCTTCTCCCAGGAGTGGGGAGGGAATGGGAATTTTGCAGTATCCTTCCCCTGGAGTGGAGTGGGAATGGAGATTTTGCAATATTCTTCCCCTGGAGTGGCGTGGGAATGGAGATTTTGCAGTATCCTTCCCCTGCCACACCTACCAAGCCATGCCCACCAAGCCACACCATGCTCACCAAGCCACGCCCACGGAACCGGTAGTAAAAAAAATGAATTTACCACTTAGTGCTATACTATATGCTTAGTATAATGATAGACTAAAGAGACAATAAGATGGATCAAAACTGAAGTACACTTAATATAGCTAAGCTTAATATTTCCTTCCTTCCTCTCTCTGTTCCTCCTTCCCTCCTCCCTTCAAAAAATATCTCCATTTCATATACTGTACAAATAGGTAATCTATGCTCATACCAAACAATAATAATATCTCATATTTATCTTAAGAATATAAAGATATCTGTATAGATTGAAATAAATGTCAGCTTTCAGTTGTATGAAATCAATGACTACAATAAACAGAAAGAAAAGATTACCGGTGCTCATATATTGTATAATTTCCTCACCTTCAACTGCTGAAGCTGGATTTCCTTTGTGGCTCGGTCAGATTGCCGGCTAGTCCTGATATTAACTTTCTCCTCCAGAGTTCTGAGCCATTGATCCATCTTCAGAAATTTATTCTCCATCAGTTTTAGTCTACTTAAAGTAGTATTCAGTTGTATCCTAACGTCAGAAAGCTTGTGTTGGTAGACCGTCCAATCTTGACGGAGAGACTCCAATACTCTTTCCTCCAACTGGGGTGTACCCCATGGGATTACTTCTTCTCTAGCATGGAGTGTTGCATTAAGCAATGCTTGTCCTTCAGCACAATGTACCTGTAATTCCTGAAGTGCAAAATTATTGCATGTTAAACTTTCTAAACCAGATTTTTGTACTAGATTGTTTAAGATAAAATTGTTTCTACAAACCTGCAAAAAATATGGTTATTATTTCCAAATTATTTTCTAACCATGCACAGCTCTATAAAGGATCAGCATTTTACATAATATACCCAGTTAATGCAAAATAGTAATTTTTATTTGCAAGCTCAAATGGTTAATTGCTGTTAGTTTAGAAACAATATAAATCTGCTCATAATAAGATTTTTGTCGGCACTAGACAAATTTAAACATTAAAAGATTGACAAACTTGCAGAATGCTGTCTTAGCATTTGATATTGATACTGAAACAAGATGTATCTGAAAAATAGAATCTAATGCCTGCTCCATGTTGATTGGAGTTTAGAATAACAAAGGATAAACTGCAAGGTAATTATTATTAGGGCAAAATTATTCTAAAATTCTACCTGGAGTTCTTGGAGTGTTGCTTCATATCTCTCTGTATCACCTTCAAGGTGTGATAAACAGTTGAGCTTTTCCTGTTCCTTTTCCAGCCATACTTCAAAGGCCTTCAAATTCTTTTGGTACTCTTGATGCAAGTGAACGTATCCTTCAGCTTTAGTTATTGTTTCCTATTGTTATCAGAAATATCCCGTTATGGTGTAAATCAACAGACTTTCCTGACACTGACCAAATACTGTAGGTAATGGTGATATTTTATTTCTGTACTGCTGCTCATGAGCTTAAAAAAATCAGTGATTAATAAATAAATAGCTAAGAGATTAATATGCTGATCTTAGTACTTAATTTATCAAATTAATTGACACAATTAATAAAAGTGATCCTTTTTTAACTAATAGAAATGCATTCAAAATACACATATGCACACATATACCCAAACATTCAAATACTATGAAATTTGTGGGCAAAGAAACAAAGGCATTTCTTTAACACCTTCACTAAACAATTATAGTGAAGGAGAATAAACATAGCATTGTAAAATGCAGCAATACCATTATTCTGTCTTTGAGATGCTGGTATCTCTCATGAAGGTCTTGCAGTTCAAGCTGAGTGACATAATGCTCGGTCATGCCCGTGCTTTTGACTTCAATAGCTTCCAGCAGTGTACTGTGACTAAATATTTCTTCTTTAAGTAACTGTAGAGGATAAATAACAATTTAACCACTTAAAATAATATGTATTGTAAATGATATATAATTAGAACCTAACTACAGGAAACAAAAGGATTAACTTTGCCAGGGTCAAAACCCAGTAAGACTTTGCCTACAATCCTGTTAACATAAAGGAACAAAATTGAGGCTAAATAGTAAATGTAGTAATTGTAGTTTTTCTGAAGCTAATCCAAAGCAAAATTCAAAACAACAGTTAACATTCTGGATTGTGAATTAACTTTATTGACCATGAGGAACTCTAAACCTGTGCAAAAAAAAAAAAAAACCATGGAAGATTTATAGATCTCTAGAAAGGAACAGCATGTAACAAACCTGCACTTAATAATCTTACAGAATATTGCTTGACCCATGTTGAAATGGTGAAATGGTGAAGGACCCTCCTCTAGTCCTGTTCTTTTTGACAGCTTTTTTCAGTTGTACAATTAAGTTTTTAAATATGTGAATTAAAAAAATCAAACATTTAAAATGCCCATGCGCCCATCAGCACTTATATATCACCATTATTTTATTTGTGAACTGTTGAGGCTCCTTAGGGATTTGTCAAAATAGTAACAATAATGCTATATTTATTGAATAAACAATAAGAAGTAAAAAATGAATTTAAGTTCTATTCTGAAGGTACACATGTAATCAGAACACAGATAAACATTAAGTTTTTGAAGTCTTTTTTAAATAGAAGCTATTTACATTAAAGAAAAAAAGTTTTTCACAGAGTTGAGAAATAGACTTTAATATGCCAAGAGAAAGCAACTTCTTTGATAATATAATATTTTTTATTCTGCAAGGGAATATCTATCTATCTATCTATCTATCTATCTATCTATCTTTTTTCTCTCTCTCTCCCCCCCACCTTTATTATTTTTTAATAAATAATTCAAGATGGCATACATACCTAATACTCTTTCCTCCTCCTCTTTTTTCCACAACAACAATCCTGTGAGGTGGATTGGGCTGAGAGAGATGGCCCAAAGTCACCCATCTGGCTTTCATGGCTAAGACAGGACATCACAGTCTTTTGCTTTCTAGCCTGGTGAACCAAAATGGCTCTACTACTAAAATATGCTATTGCAATTATATTTTTAGGATAGACTTTCTACAAACCTTAGATTTGCTGAGTGAAGATTTTTTTTCCCTTAGTTCAGAATACTGTCTTTCTGAGGCATTCATAATTGCTTCTATTTTGTCCATCCAACTACTAAACTGCTGGACATCATCTTGGTAGCTTGTCCACTTGGAGAGAGCTCCTTCAAGCTGGCTGAAATGTTAAAAGTAATACATATACTTAGTTCTGCATCAGAATAATTAAATAATCTAATTCCAATTACATTATCAACAAATGGTTCTAATTATTCTATATATATTAAGAATACCTATATTACGGATGCGCAATGCATTCATAAAACAGCTCTCCACATTAGAGAACTATTAAAGCAGCTGTGCTATTTGCAAGGCTCTTAAGAGTTATTTTGAAATAATCTGGCTATCTTGGCTGTTTCTATATGTCTATACAAACCCAGCTACAGTATTTCATTTAGCTGACATTCCCAAGTGTTTGGTCTTTTAATGAAATAGTAAAATCTGTGGAATTGGGAAAAATACCTAAGGAAATTATCATACACAACAAGAAGGAGAAATTTATACCTGATCGCTGATCAAAACAATTGATTGTTGATACATGTTGTTTGCCAATGTTTGAATTAGTATTTTTTGACAAAGAGAAAAGGAAAAACAACTCTTAAACAGCTACTGTTTCTTACCTTTGTTTGATGGAATTTTAATATTGTATTACATTTCAACACAGCTGACAAATAATTTGGGGGATATGTGAGAGAGTCTTGAGGAACTCCCAGGGTCCTAGGATTATTCTTAAGTAACACTGATGTAGACTATTTTCTGTAATTTGTTAAGCTGAGGTTTGCATTTTATAAATTCTTTCATACCCATATTGTGTTTTACCTTTCGCAGTGGATACACATAGACAAGAGGGAAGCCCACGTGTCCTTAAGCGTTTTCAGCTGTTGTTCAATCGCAGATGCTCCTTCTACTGAAGTACTTTGCAAAACAGATTCTCCTCTTGTCACCACCATTTTCATTTGAATTTCTTTCTCTTGCTTTAATGAAAGGATTGCCTGAAAAGCAAAGAGACCCTGTTTCTATTCTTATTGTGATCCTGTACCTTTTTCCAATTATTCATTTATATATTTGTGTCCCATCTTTATTACTTGTAACAACAGCACTTAGATTTATATACCGCTTCACAGTGCTTTACAGCCCTCAGTTTACAGAGTCAGCATATTGCCCCCAACAATTTGGGTCCTCATTTTAGCGACCTCAGATGGATGGAAGGCTGAGTCAACCTTGAGCCTGGTGAGATTCCAACTGCCAAATTGCAGTCAGTCAGCAGAAGAAGCCTGCAATACTACAATCTAACCACTGCGCCACCACGGCTCATGTACAAATAATTCAAGGCAGCAAACAATCCAATACACCTTCCTCCTATTTTCTTAAATATTTCCTCACTTTCCTCACTCACCACTCTTTTTTAAGGCCTTTCCAAACAGGAAATTTGATTTTAAAAAATGTTCAGGAAAATGTTATTAGTGAAAAAAATTAACAAAACTGTAGTTTTCAGAAAGAACATTTACAGTTTTCTAGAAGTAAAGGAGTTTTTATCTGTTGTGCTCACTGATACCTGGGTATTTCAGCAATTAAGAAAGGACAATGAGACTCCTGTACATAGCAATATTTTTGGTCAATTAAAAGTCTGCTCCAATAGACTTTAAAAATAAACAAACCGTTAGGTAGCCGTAACTACCTGAGAAACCACATTAATCACTACAAGATATTGATTACCATAAAGCAATCCACAATTTTAATATGGGAAGCAGAATTCAAATGTTTAAATAAAAAAACCTTATAAAGGTACAGTCCAGGTACATTATTACTTAAAATTGATTGAGCCAGTATAAGGATGTTGCCCTGCTGGGGATTTATACTTTGGGAGTCAGATTATTTAGCAATGAGGAGACCATACATGTGCCCATAGCAGTACTGACCCCAAATCCCAACTGTTTGCAATCAAATAGTTTATTGAATAAGTCTCCAACTATTTCAACACTAAGCTGATTTTTTTTTTTTTTGCTAAAACCATTTGGTTACAGTAAAGTATATAATATAAATAACCAACCAAGTAAATAAATAAAATGTATAATAAGTTAAACTGCTTAAATATCTTGGCGACGTTTCGACGAGGTCCCACTCGTCATCTTCAGGCTGGTGGTTTCGGCCTTGTGCTTCTAGGAGCAAATAGAAGCACGAGGCCGAAAACCCCAGCCTGAAGATGACGAATGAGTCTTGATCGAAACGTCGCCAAGATACTTCCAATTTTTTATGTAAAAGAAGAAGCAGACATACTGCTAACTCCAGATCTTTAAGTTTTTAAAATTTTAAAAAAATTAAATTTTATTTTACTAAGCTTT
>JANHZT010009420.1:80914-91681 GCA_032468215.1 Stegonotus admiraltiensis | reverse complement strand
GGTGACCTGCCGTGAACCGTGGGGCCAGCCTAGTTCCCCAAAACTGCCAGCCTAGTTCCCCCCGACCATCCCAAAGAGGTTTGTTCCTCAGGCTGTGCTCTGACCCAGATCCCTGCTGCCTGGAACTGCCCAAAAATGTCTGAAGGGTGGGGGCCGGCGGGTGGGCGGGGCTACATTCGGACTATAAGACACACCCAGATTTTCACCCTCTTTTGGGGGGGAAAAAGGTGCATCTTATACTCCAAAAAATACAGTAAGTTTTTGGGAAATGGTTTGTTTTTGCTCTCTTCCTAGAGCTGAGAGAGAGTGACTGGCTGAAGGTCACCTGTTTCCTGTTGAAGGTGGGACTAAAACTCAGTCTCCCAGGCTCTACTCTAGTTCCTTAAACACTATACCAAACTGTCTATACACAACACCAATATTATGAGAGAGAGTTAAAAGATTTTGAACATCACTCTTAGTTTGGATCAGAATTCTATGAAATAACTATAAAAGATCATTAATAATGCATACTATCTGTTGCACATTGTGATGTAAAGTCAGTGTTTGACCTTTCTAAGACAGTGGTTTGACAACATAATATATCAAGCACAAAAATAATTGCTCAATAATTTCCTAATAATATCTAGAAAGGTTTGCAAGCTGAGCAATGTGGAGCTCACTCATTCCTGCATATTTACCTGTAGTTTGTGGAGTTTTGCTTCAATAGCTTTACTGTCCCCAGTTGCAATATTTATGTCTTTTATTGCAATCTTCAGATTAGAATACCAGTTTTGAAATTCCTCCATAGATTCTTTTTATAAAAAAAGGAGATAACAAGCATTATCATATAATACAGTAACATTGGTTTATATACTCCATACTTAAAAGTCACCAAGAATGTACAACGGTGTGGTATATGCTCACACACTGAAAGCACATACTTGCATGCATGCATGCATAAAATGTGCTCAAAATTTGTGCTTGCTCCCATCCACATATATAATATTAGCAATAACAAGGTTATTTTTTCAAACTTACTACTGTGAAACCAAACAGTAGAGGACTTGAAAATATCTATAAAATATACTTTCTACAACAGGAATTGTATGAAAACCCAGTCCCCAAATTAATTCATGATGTAAATGGAAACTTTATTCTAATACTGGTGTATTTGTCTCCAGCATACATTCCTGCGGGCGAGATGATTCATATATTAAACTCCATGAGAACTCACGTAGGAAATGTTTTTCTAGGGACTCCTGTAAAGAAGCCTGTGTTTTCAAACTCAACTGGTTCACAGCTTCATATTTCTTTATCAGGGACGTTATAGTGCCTCCAAGAGTTTCCAACTCCAAAGATGGATATTTGCGGCAGAGGCCATTAAGCATTTCCTGAGTAGAATCAAAATGGCTCTGCTGTTGGCGAATCTCCTTCTGTATTTTCTGAAGGAACAATGATATCATTAGAACATTTAAATATATAGGAACATTACTTAAAAACTGTTTTATTGACTATCTATGGAGATTCTCAATCATCCAGGTCACGGGTGTTCCAAAGGTGCTTTTTCCAAATAGCAACTGGACTTTCTTGGTTTTTTTCTTCAAAAATGTTTCACTTCTAACCCAAAAAGAAAAACTAAAAATGGGGGAAGTCCTTGGAATAGTCCTTGGAATAGCCAAAGCTTAGCAACTACTTTTAAGAGAAATGTTGATGAATCTACTTTGCCAAACTTCAAGATATCTAAATCCCAATTCTTTGTGCTCAAACTTCTAGTCAGGGCAAAACTGGTCTAAATTGAATAATCCCTAAATCCGGGGTGGGGGTGGGGGAATCAAGCAGTCCAAAGTACTGTATTTTTAATTAAAGAATGGTCCTAATCATGTTGCTCTATCTATATGATGTGAACAGAAGAACACTTTCTCAAGTGCTCTTATTTCCTCAGTCTGAAAGTCTAATTTTTCTTGGAGATTGAGGAAATTCACATACAAAAACAAAATGTATTTTTTTGAGGTAGGTACATTTTGCTGAAAAGACATTAATTATAGCCATGTGATCTGGGACATTTTAAATGCTTTCAGTACGGACTGTTGAAGTCTAACCTCATTTTTTTTTCTTCCCATGAAATGGCAATTAACCTCTAATGGATGAATATTTCAAATAGTAGATTTGTTCACAAGGTCTATTTTAAGGGTTTGATAACAAAGTGAATGCCCCATAATTTTATTCCAATTTGCTCAATAAGTCTGTTTATTAGTTTTATGCTACTTACGTTGACTGTCCCAAGATCTGATGGAACCTGACTATGAATACAGTTTAATAGTGATTCTTCTGTATTGACAAACCAGTTTTCCATCTGAGTAACAAAGTTATATAACTGTGTCTTCTGAGAATTAAAATCTTTCAACGTTTCTTTAGCTGTATCATACATTGTTTTGCTATGCATTATCTTCTTCTTTAAATCAGCATCTAAAAACTAAAAGTAAATATAGATATACTAAAATAATAATAAAGACTATTCCAAAATAAATTTATAAAAGTGACAGTCATATGACAATAAGGAGTATTTGAATTGTTTTGGAGAAATATAAAAAAATAGACAAACCACTTCACTAAAAGTAAAAGAAGAAACTTTTTAGGCCTGACTTTTAAAAAAAGGTTTTATAATATAATGATGGTAATTAATTAAATATTATAGCATATTTTTTCAGTCCACAAGTAAAATCGATGCATATTTTTTATATTTTTATAAAAAAATAAAATGCATTTATATTATATTTATATTATTTTTCTCGGCTCTGCCTCACAGCATTAGATGGTTTATCAAGCTTGTAGTTTGTCATGAACTACAGCTCTCTTTTTGATAAAAATTTGGAATAGGAAAACAAGTCACTTTGAAATCTTCCTGCAAACAAAGAAGGGAGTTTTCTTCTTTAAACCCTGATTTTTTTTCTACAGACAATGCAATTGACTTCTCTAGCACTTTCTATAAACCTAGAAATTTACAGATACTTATAAATCATAAACATAATCGTAAACCAAGTGGAAAATCATTAAAGCTCACTTGTACCTCTTTGCGATCAAATATGTATGTTTGGACACTTATTAAATTATGTACAAGCTGTATTGATTTCTTTTGAATTTCTTGAATATAGAGATTTTGTGTATGTAAAAACTGCCGCTTTATTTTTAAATTTCCCATTTTGCTTTCAGATTGGTATTTGAGATGGATCAATGAAACTGAGATGGGCGGCAAATACATTTCATAAATTTATAAATAAATTTGATTACAGTGCTAGAAATTATGCATATACTGTATTGTTTCATGCAATGCTTTTTTCAAAGGAAGATTTTCACTACAAGGCCATGTATAATAGAAGATTCAAAATCAGTAGCTATGTCCTAGAAGAAATTACATAATGGGTAAATTCTGTCTTTTAACTGGAACAAAAATATTTTTATTGATTCAAACAATGCTTATCAAATGGAATGCTTTTATCCAGTGCTCCAAATAAATTGTAGATTACAAAAGCTTAACACCACCTTTGATCTAATGGGTGAACAACTTATACTTCCTCTAATTTAGGGTTGTTTGGGAGATTTTAAAGGGTGAAATGAATGCCTAAGCTCTGCAGAACTTACATATCTGAACTCTTACAGAAATATATCTATTTTGCCTTTTAACCCCTTTTTCTACCCTCCTAGAAAATTGCAGGGAAAAAGATTCCAGGGCAAAACCATGCCCAGTGTAGGAGATAACCAGGCAGAACACAAGGGAGGGGTCAAATATGTCATTGGCCTTGAGTTCTTTTGCACCCACAAGAAAGCTAAGTCCAACCCACCTTGAATTCCACTGACTCTTATTTACCGCCTATTTCCTTTGCCCTTTATTAGATCAGATTCATGTAGACAGCATTAGTATACAGTAAACCTATATTCATTTGAACTTTCTGGACTCCTGATTTCCTGGACTTGACACCCCTCCACCCCCACCCCCCAATCAGAAAAGCCTATCTTACCAGAAGAATTGGAGGAAGTTCTTCTGAATTTACCATTTTTTTAAGCTTATATATGTTCAAAGTCATTTGCTCCAACTTCTCTTCTTTGTGCTTCACCTGAGACTGCAAAGGAATACATGGGGGAAATGAATGTCTCCCTTTCTGTCATATGTTAACATTTGTCATTATTCACATAGGAAAATTTAAAAGCTTGCTCTTGGAATATAGCAAACATTAATATTTTGCTCCTGGCACACTCTTGCTCCAACTGAAAGAAATACAACAAAGAGTTATACCACTCTGTGTACAGATAGTCCTTGCTTAATTATCACAATTGGGGCCAATAACTCAATTGCTAAATTAGATGATTGTTAAGTGAGACATCTCTTGACCATGACGTGTAATTTTATATATTGTTGGGAGCTGGCTATGAAGTGCACAAATAGCATTGAGGTGACTGTGGGATATTGCAACAGTCATAAAAAACTGACAATTGCAAAGAATCTGAATCTCAATCATGTTACCACAGGAACATGGCAACAATTATAAATGTAGGGGCCAGTTGAGACTCTAGAAAGAGTGCAGAGAAGAGCAACAAAGATGACTAGGGGACTGGAGGCTAAAACATATGAAGAACAGTTGCAGGAATTGGGTATGTGTAGTTTAATGAAAAGAAGGACTTAGGAGGTCATGAGAGCAGTGTTCCAATATCTCAGACGCTGCCACAAAGAAGAGGGGATCAACCTATTCTCCAAGGCATCTAAAGGCAGGACTAGAAGCAATGGATGGAAACTAATCAAGGAGGCAACCAAACTAGAATTAAAGAGAAATTTCCTGACAATTAGAAATATCAGTAGAATGATTTGCCTCCAGAAGTTGTAAGTGCTTCAACACTGGAGGTTTTTAAGAAGATACTGGACAACCATTTGCCTGAAATTGTATAAGGTTTGCAGACTGAAAAGGGGGTTGGACTAGAAAACTTCTCTGTTATTCTGTAATATGCCAATAGATGAACTGCATATTCCAGAAATTCATTAAACATATTCTTTTTTTACAATTAGGGGCATTCAGCTACAAAAATATAAGCACATAGCTTAGAATGTCTAATCATATTCTACTCAATTCTCCTAATCTTAACATGTGCTAAGAATTTAAAATTGGAAATAATAAATATTGTGTATTATGGTACCTGAAATTCATCCAAGAAAACTTCAGTTCCTTGACAGCTCGCCAAGTTGTGTATGATATTATTTGACTGGGAGATGGCGTTATTGCACCATCCTTCAATATTATCACGGATGGCTAGTATGTCTTCCCACAAAGTTACACTAACACTCAACTTATCTATGCTGTCTTCAATTTTTTCTGAAACCTGTTAAGCAATGAAAGAAAGTATTTCATTTTATTCTGTTCAATCTATTGTAGCTTGTAAGCTACTCATTTCCAAAGAACTCTAAGTAGTTTACATCAAGTAATAACAACATTTAAAATAATAATCTACAAAGCAAACATTTCCTAATGGCACTACTCAACAAAGGCAGATCCATCTTCATTGTCTTGAATGCTTTCCTAAAGAGAAATGCCATTTTCTCTTTGGGATGTCAGGAGGCAGGGGCATCACTCATAATCAACTGCTCTGGGTTTAGTTTGAGTGTAGTTTTGAGTGTAGTTTTACCCATCTAGACCGTAGTAGCTTCTAGGCATTGGGTTAGAACATCCACCACATTGCCTGTCCAGTGAAGGTGCAGAGATGACCTCACCCAGTGGTTTTACATAGCAGGGGAGAAAGGATCAAACCCCATTGGGCTCCAAAGCTGAGGGCCCTTGAACCTCTCCCACCTCTATTAGCAACATGATAATTAGGCTATTACTTGATTAAAGACCTCTTAATTGATGGATTTCATGAGTTGTCATTAATTTATTAACTATTTGGTGAGGCTAACATCTCCCATCCCTGGCCACCGGAATATTGTTTATGGTCAAACAAGAGTAGCTGGTATCATTTTCACCCATATGTTAAAAAGAAGTGTGACAAAAATGAAAGAAACTATTTTTTTTTCCAAAATTGCTCTAATTCTTAAAATTTTATAACACTTTTGTAATCCAATTTCCCAAATAAACTGCTATTAAATAAAAATCTTCAATTAACTATCTTCTAGAATAGATGTGTAACAGGTGCCTTAACAATGAATTGGAAATTAATAATAGAAACTACCAGGTTTCTACCAGGTCTCAACAAACACAAATTTGTTTCTCTTAATTATGAAAAGAAAAACAAAATTATGTTAAAATTATGCCACAACTTCATAAACCACATTGTGGTATGTGAAATACAGTAAAAACAATTCATTTCTAAATTACTTCTGCAAAAATCAACTTGCTAGTAATTATACCAACAAGATACTGACTGAAGTAGTAATGGATTAAAATCCATGGTAAAAAGAGAGAAGTTGTTTTAAAATGAGAAGATATTCAAAATGTTAAATTATAATGTGGTTTAATTGTTTCTGCCTTAGCTCTATAAGGAAACAAAATCACCATAACTTATTCAACAAACCATAGTTAAAGTCAGCTTAAGCAAGCTGCTGATAATTATAGCAATGTGTGTTACATATAATATCTAATTTCTGTCTAAGAGAAAAACTATTTTAGAATAAAGTACAGGTAGTCCTCGACTTATGATCACAATTGGGACCAGAAATCCGTTCCTAAGCAATGCAATTATTAAGAGCCCAATTTTACAACCTTTTTGACATGGCTCATTGCAGTTGCTAAGTGAATCTTCCTGTCAGAATCCAGCTAGGAACATCACAAATGGTGATCACACGACCCCAAGACACTGGTACTATTGTAAATACATGCTGGTTACCAAGTACCTAATTTTGATCACATGACCATGGGGATGTTGTGACAGTTGTAATTTGCAAGGACCAGTGATAAGTCACTTTCTTCAGTGCCGTTATAATTTTGAATTGTTGCTAAATGAATGGTTGTAAGTCAAGGACTTACAGGAAGCTTTTATTTTAGTTTGTATTTTATTGGAACATTCAACTATCCAAACTTTATTTCAAATATACCACTTACATCTAGCCATTTGTCTACAGTACTGTCCATCTCAGTTTTTATCATCTGAGCATCACAGTTTGGTATCTTTTTCAGCTCTGCAATGAGGTGTTTTCCTTCATTAGTGAAAGCATCCAGTTCAGTTTGTCTATCATTCAGCTCGTTCCTGGCTGCTTCATGCTACAAACAGGAACATATTATTATTATCCACAGCATAAATAGATTCACCATCCACCCTCCTTAATTTATTTTAGACTGCAATCTTTTATTGGAAAAAAAAAATAGCTCCTTCATACTGCAGAAGTACAACGTATTTAGGACAAGCCATAAAATTCCAAGTTCATCTTAGCTCAGTCACTGCTCAAGAATTATTGTTAATGTTGGCCTGTAGCTACCATTGTAACTTTCAATAACAACTGAATATGGCATCATACAGAGCTGGCTATAAGCCTTAAGCATTGTAGGATGTGAAAAGCGGAGGCATTAAGAAAACCTGAAGTCAAAAAAGCTAAAGAAGGCCTAACTAGCCAGAGGAGCAGGGGTGAAATTCAGCAAGTTCTCACAGGTTCTGGAGAACCGATAGTGGAAATTTTGAGTAGTTCGGAGAACCAGCAAATACCACCTCTGGCTGGCCCCAGAAGGGGTGGGAATGGGGATTTTGCAGTATCCTTCCCCTGGAGTGGGGTGGGAATGGGGATTTTGCAGTATCCTTCCCCTGCCATGCCCACTAGCCACCCCCCCAGAACCGGTAGTAAAAAAAAACTGAATTCCACCACTGCAGGGGAAGTTCTTGCTGTGGGAGTTCTTTGCTGTGGTCTATACCAGGGGAGAAGACAATCAAGTTGATTTTCATTCACCAATAGAATTGGAGCATTATACTAAAGTGGCCTTCCTGTTGATAAATGTATTTGTTTGACTTTGGAGGTGGTATTCTTTTCTGTGAACATACCTCAATTTCGATTTGAATACTTGAAATATGTCCTCTGCTGCACATTTCATTTTAATTAAAAACTAACCGCTCATTGCAAAAAAAATAAAGACCTGTCCTCAAAAGTGAAGATTTAAGCAATTGATTAAGAAACGAATATGCTTCCCACAAACATTTTTTAAGACAAAGATACTTTAAAACTACCTTTGATAAGGCCCTTCGCACATCTCCCTGGTCTTTTAGCATGGCTTTGGCCACTGTTACAGCACTGGCAACCTCTATTGTTTTAGAAACTGCACTTCTTAGATTGTGATACTGTCTTATAACATCAAGAAGGATGCAACCCTGTTCCTGCCTGCAAAGGAAAGAATTACTGTGACATCGACAGCAGAACATATTTTGAGGGCTGACAGTGGTTTGATAGGTAACATTTCTTACTGGATTATGACTTCATTCCTCTGATACTTTCACAAGTATGAGACATTTACTACAACCCATGTATGGCATTAGAAAACTGAAGTTTGCATAGCAGGAGTTAAAAGTAATGCAATTATAGTACAGTAAGCAATTAGCAACTTACTTGATCTGAGTATCGCTTGCATTGTTACTTACTCCCAGATGACAAATAGAGCAGGGTTTACTCTAGGCTTTTCCAGTATACTGTTCTCTTTATCCTAGAAGTATATCTGTCAATATACTATATAGCTCTCAAAATTATGTTTATGGTCCCAAATATAAGCATACTGATTTTACATCAGATTTATATATTATTATTTAAGGCTGATTAAGAGGCTGATAAAACCAAGAGTTAAACTTGACATAATGGCACATAAATAAGTATATAACTAATTTACCTTTCTTGGATTAGTTTCTTTGTGTCACCCCAAGTTGCTTCCAAACAATTAATTTCTTTGTCAATTGTTGGGGCAAAATGATTATCTTTTAAAGCAATTTGCTTTGCTTTGCTCATTAGCCATTTCAATTCATGCTGGTGAGAATTCAGTTCATCATCCAGCTGGTTAAAAATCCTTAACCTGTAAATCAAAACATTAATTATATTTTTAATTTGCTTCAGTGTCCACTATTACAAAATAAAAGTAACATAAATATAGCATGCTCATCTGTTTCAGCATCTTTAAGGAAACTCTGGAGGAAACTGTGATTATATTAATGGAATTTTTCTAGAAGCCTGACTGATAAGAGTTTTAGCATTTCTACCAATATAACTATCATTAAAAAATCTATAATCATACATCACACTTAAAAGACTTTGCTTTGGAAACTTTAAATACATGTTTAATATGATCTAACAACCTCTGCTTCAGTTGCATTATAATATTCTTACACATAAACACTAACATCTGAAATTTTATACTCAGCTATCATGGTATTGTTTTATCAGAATCCATTAACATAGGACAAAAGGGTCAGATTTATCCTGATCTCTTCATTTGGTGTTACAAAAAGCAGCGGATGGAGGGAAATCTTTTAATCAGGTTAGATGCATTAACCACAATATCCACAGTTCAAAATCAGTTTATATTAAGTAGTGGTTGAGGTAATTGGTTTCAGTTTATACATTGCACTCACAGGCAAAAAATAAATAAGTTTAAAAAAGAGTATTTCCCCAGCATATCAACATTTCTTTTCATAACACAAGATTTGGGCGTATAACAAATATGAGTTTAGACTTTTGCTATTCTATTTATGTCTAGGGAATATATAGAGTGATAAATCATCTACTAGGAAGGCTCTCAATGTTTCCAATCCACAAGTAATGTAATCACAAAGCTGCCTAAGCAAATATTGCAGTCAAACTGTATAATGGATGTAAGGATTATATTAGAAGCCTTTAACTCGGAAAAAGATGCTGAAAAACCCCTTCTAAAAATCTTGCCAAGATTGCAGGGACTTGTCAGTCAATTATTAGGTGTCAGTACTGGCTTGAAGGCACAACAATATAATACAGTGAACATATACTGACCACAATGCATGCTTACTACAAAATGTAAATTGTAACATGCAAAACATTATGGTACAGACATTTCTGTTTTGATTAACTGAATCAGGATTTATACCTTAAGAGCTAACAAGACGCACAGATTAACTCTATGGGTAAGATGAGCAGTCTTGAAATACTATATATAACCAAAACAAACAAAGAAAAAGGCAGTTTATATAACAAGCCATTACTGCTACCCAGCCTGACCATATCAAGGATTATAGTTAGAACTATCTGCAACTCTTAGTTGTCTGCTCTTAACTTAGTGTACAATACCAATCCCACAAATTTGTAGGAAAAAGTGGTCCAATTTATACGTCATTCCAGAATTATTATTCTGAAAATAGTAACAAAATATGTACACAATTTCTTTCAACCCTTGGTCTGAAGCAGGGGTGAAATCTACTTACCGTCCCTATCGGTTCGGAAGTGCTCGCTCCACTCACACGTGCGCACGCATCACATGCGCACGTGGACCCTCTGCGCATTCGCAAATCCTTCTGAGCATACCAGGAAGTAACAATGACTGGGTGGGTGGGCGGAGACTCACGCTGCCGTCACTACCAGTTCTCCGAATCACCCGCCACCATCACTACCGGTTCAGCCGAACCAGTCCGAACCAGTAGCATTTCACCCATGGTCTGAAGATGCCTAGTCATTACAACTACTTAAATTTAGCATTGTTTACAGGATGAAGGAAGAGCATAAATAGACAGCAAATATACCATGTTTCCCCAAAAATAAGACCCTGTCTTATATTTTTTTGAACCCCAAAATAAGCACTTGGCCTTATTTTC
>JANHZT010009420.1:0-11137 GCA_032468215.1 Stegonotus admiraltiensis | reverse complement strand
CAGATGTTGCTCTAATCTTAGCTGTGAGTCTAGGAGGACACCCAAATTGTGAACCTGTTCTGAGGGGGACAATTTCTCCCTCCCCAGAACCAATTTTAAATTGTGTAAGAAAATGTAAAATAGTATTAATGATTATTTCCATGCATAATAGCAAGCATAAAAAAATGATCAGGGAACCTTTTAAAAGGTTATTGAATTGATTCCCTACCTCTCACTGGTGTTTATTAGTTTAAATTATGCTAATTCAGAATCTTTAACAAGCAAATATGTGGAGCATGATAATTTGGCAGTGGAGATACTATCAAATAACATGGTTTTAAGAGTAAGTAGGAATCAGATGGGCACATTTATTGATGACACAAAATTATTCAGAATAATAAGAATTAAAAAAAAAAACCAAACCCAAAACCCTCCAAGAAGAAAATGCATGAAAATACCAAATGTAATTTAAAATGCAAATCTATACAAACTGCTACATTATTATACATAAATATAATATACTTTATATAGTAAACGTAACATTAAAAATTGATACCCTAACCCTAACCCTAATTTCACTAGCAAAGAGAGACCAGGAAATTGGTCTTGGAAGTGAGGTAAACAATTTAGAGAAAATGTCAACCCAATCTGCAGCTCTTTTAAAAAGCTAAATAGGCCATGTAACATTAGCAAAGAAACCAACACTAAATTTGTCAGGGTTGTCATGTCTTTAAAACAATCTACAATGCAATCATATTTAAAATTACTGTAGAATTCTGAATAATGTAGACTGCTGTTTCTCAAAAGGATTTAAAGAGTAGAGAAAGATCTCATTTTAAGAAGTAAGACAAATTCATGGAGGATATATAGGTAATCCTTGATTTACAACAGTTCTCTTAGTGACCACTCAAAATTATAACAGCTCTGAAGCATGACATGACCATTTTTCACACATAGTCCCATGGTCACATGATTTATATTCGATGCTTGAAAATTGGCTCATATTTATGATGGTTGCAGTGTCCCATGGTCATGTGATCATCTTTTGCAACCTTTTGACAAGAAAAGTCAATGGGGAAACCAGATTCACTCAACAACCATGTTATTAATTTAACAACTGCAGTGATTCGTTTAACAAATGTGACAAGAAAAATCGTAGAATGGGGCAAAACTCATTTACCAAGTTTCTCACTTAGCAACATAAATTTGGGGCTCAATTATGGTAATAAACTGAGGACTACCTGTATCTGTCTTAATTCTTGTTCCTTTAATATCTATATATAATGGTATGGATGGTCCAATATTCAATATATCCTTAAGTGAGGCTTTTTTTTATTTTAAGTCCCAATAGATATTTCTCACTGTCCACAGAATCAGAGGATGGACTTTTCCAGGTTTTATCTATAACCAATCAATTCCAGGACACCCAACAATACAGCTCAAAATGCAGTCCTCTTTAACAACCTACTGTATATCTGCTTTATTTAAGAACTATATTAACAATTTAATCAGCTCTTCCCTGATGATAAAGCATAACTGTCATAGAAGATTTATGCCTCTTGTTTATCTCTTCCAAGTTCTTGTCTTATCTTTATGTTATGGATTTTTCCTTGGCTTCACACCTCTCATACCACCTCCTATTTTGCTTTATATTATGAATTTGAAATTGCTATCCTCCATTATGGATTCCAAATATAACAAGTCTGTCCGTGAGTATTAATGATAATCTCCAACAGCTCTAACTATTCTCTAAGATCAGAGACAGTATTTCTTCTAACACAAAACATGTGAATGAACATATTTTGGAACAATCTGCCCCTGATATATGTCTGTGCCTTTAGAAAGGAAGTTAAGAATTAGCATTTTTCCATGACTGAATTCTGGGGGAGGTGAACTGGCAGGGAGTGGAGACATCGATCATAGCAAACACTGAAGAACCAAGAGTTCTACAGAATCTCTCCAGATAAGGAGAGAACTGGACATTACCCACATGGGCTGCTCAAAAGGAGACCACAAGACAATGGTCTCCCACAGGTTTGAATGCACTCTATCAATGAACAGGTTTGAATGAACACTGTTCCCAGAGATATTTAAAGAATGGGTTCAGAGTTTAGCAGTTATACTGTCAACAATGCTGTCTGTTTATATGGATAGATTATGTCCACAATACATTAATGAAGGAATGACAAATGTGAAAAATTTTGCCTGATGTAGAAAAATTATAAGCAGAAATGCTGGAAAATGAGAAGCATGGATTATAAGAAAAAGAAGGCAGTTAAAGCCAAGAAATGACAAGCCAGGAAAATGATCTGGATAGGGACTTTCTATTATATATACAAAAGAAGTTGGTTAAAGTTTGAAGATTAAGTGGAAATACAAATGATAAACCAAGAGAACAGTCAGGACAACATTTTTTACTAAATTTACATAAGAGATTGGCTGAAACCTCAAAGGAATCTTTGGGATGGGAAAAATAAAAATTGAGGAGAGAAAAAGTTCTATGGTAGCATTGGAGTGAATTAAAGATCAAGATTGTTAGAAGTAAAAGGAAGGAAAATAAAATTGGGTTATTTGACCAATGTTAAAATAAGACCAGTTTCTATAAAGCCCTGGGAACTCTTTACAGACTTTTTACCAACACTAGGACTGAAAAGTTGAAGATTTATGAACTTGCATAGAGAAAAGGGACAGGCCTGTATAAATGGATTCCCATTGTGTTGTTATATATTTTAGATGGGTTGCCACTCTATTTCTTTAGCCAGCTTTATGTATTATGCTGCTTTTCAATGGGTGGGGTATATTTTTGTTGACATTTGTGTATACTGTTGAAGGTCATAGTGAATTGGGTGGCGTTGTGTGTGTGAGAGAGAGAGGTGGGGGGGAGAGGGAGGGAGAGATTAATAAAATAATTGGACAGACAAGACAGACAAGAATTCTTCATGGTTCCATGAGATAAATTAATCAGAAAGTTACAATTTTCTGAAGATAAGATGAAATCAGCACTATGCATCTACAATCTATACACCAGCCAGCAATTCCCCTTGTTGTAATTCCACACATAGCTCTGTCACTTTTAGCAATATCAATACCACTTAGACTTATAAACCACTTCACAGTGCTTTACAGCCTTCTCTAAGAGGTTTACAGAGTCAGCATATTGCCTTCAACAATCTAGGTCCTCATTTTACCAATCACGGAAGAATGGAAGGCTGAGTCAACCTTGAACCCCATCAGGATTGAATTCCAGACTATGGGCAGAGTTAACCTGCTGTACTGCATTCTAATTCACTTTGCCATCATGGCTCTTGTTACAAGGGCTATTTCTTCAAAATTTGCTCCAGAAGATTGGAAACTTATCCAGAGCCATTTTTAACTGGAAAAATTCCCTCACCATTTACTTAACTTCCAGTGTCATCCCTCTAAAATGTGAGAACATGGTTTCAGTAATGATATTTGTTCCTAAGAGATGAGGGAAGTATTCAATAAGTGAAGGAAAATTCAGAGCTTGTTTCCAATTTCTGAGCAAAGAGATGACTACTTCCAATTTCTAAGCAGGAGTGTGGGATGTTTTTTCTAAAACTAAAAACAGAATTTTGTACACTTTCTTAGAAGAAAATACAATACTGTGATATTCTGAAAATACCAGCTGGAAAAAACCTGGTATCATTTTGTTTGCTGTTTAAAATCAATGTAATTAATAATTCATGAAAACAATTATAATTTTCTAAGACTTTTTTTAAAAAAAGAGAATAATAGTTTTGAAAGACAAGTACATATAAACTTTCCTTTTCCTTTTTAGTTTCCTGTCCAGCGTTATACAGGAAACACATGCTGAAATGATAATAGCTCCTTCTTTTGCTATACAAATGGGACAGTTTTGGTTCTAAATCACTTCAATGGGCAGAGCAATATTATCCATTTTATCCAGTTTTCCTTTAGAGATAATGCTGTCTTTTTACAAGTGGTGGATCTTGTTTCAAACCTTCTGGTTTACTACTTCAGCACTTTTACTCTATAAAAAGCAGAATAATGTTTTACCTTGGCTAGATGTGTGTTGATCCACTTTGTGAAAGTCCGCTTTTGGACAGATTCTTGTTCATCTTAAAAAGGAAAAAAATATGATCAATGATAAACTTTCAGATACATTTCTTTTTGTCATGACCTGACATAATCAATTTAGCTCTTTATGATGCATAAGAGTAAGAACAGAGAAAGGTACAATGGTGGCCCACCACAGTCTTTGATGTCAGTACCACTACAGGTAATCCCCGACTAGTAATCAGTCACTTAACAACAGATTTAACTTATAACAGACTGTCCTAGAGCTACATACAACCAGTTTTTGAATTTATAATGGTTGCACATACCACTGTAGCAGTGGTGGGTTTCAAAATTTTTACTACCGGTTCTGTGGGTGTGGCTTGGTGGGCGTGGAATGGTATGGCTTGGTGGGCATGGTTTGGTGGGTGTGACAAGGGAAGGATACTGCAAAATCTCCATTCCCTCCCGATCAGCTGGGACTTGGGAGGCAGAGAATAGATGGGGGCGGGGCCTGTCAGAATTTTTACTACCAGTTCTCCAACTACTCAAAATTTCCACTACTGGTTCTCCAGAACTGGTCAGAACCTGCTGAAACCCACCTCTGTACTGTAGAGACTGCAATGAGAAGAGGCTGCCCCAATATTCTGTGCCTTGTTACTGCTCTGTGGCAGCCATTTTCTCCAACAGGTGATATTAAAATAGGTTAAAGGATTTACTGCAAGCCTTTAAGCAAAATCAATTGAATTAATTACAGCTGCAGAACATTTTAGTTGGTCCTATACCGTGTTTCCCCGAAAATAAGACCCTGTCTTGTATTTTTTTTTTAACCCTGAAATAAGCACTTGGCCTTATTGCCATGCACTCAAAAGCCCGATTGGGCTTATTATCAGGGGATGTCTTATTTTGGGGGAAACAGGGTATCAGGCTGAGTTATTTATTTTACCTTGCTTTTATTTAAGCTGAATAAACTATAGCTAGGAGACATACTAAACGAAAACAAAATAAGCTGTAAAATAGTTGTTGTATTATTATTATTATTATTTATAAAAAATACAGTATCAGGTAACAGGTTATGAATAGAAGAATATTACTCCAGCAACCAACAACTTGACACTGAAAATTATTAAGCTTGAGATTTTAACATCCTGTTCAGATTTAGCTGTCATTCATCAGAAAAGCACTTGCTGAGTTCCTCCATATAAGAAATATTGTTCTCATTCATAAGAAGTCCTATTTTGAGTTCCTTAAATAACATTTCCTTGTGTGTGACAATCAGCTTTTTATATACCATTTGATAGCTGCATTCCCTAGGGATGGCTGTTGGTTCAACTTCACTTTGAAGTTAGACAAAGCTTTTTACATCCACAGGGGGTGATGCCAAGCTGGTTTTCCTTGAAAAATTGGGGTCTACCAGCTTATCCTCAGAATTCTGAGAAACACACTGTTTCCAAATTTTCTTCTGAGGAGAGACAAAATAAAATCTACTTTCTGAAGCAGCTTGTCTAATGTTACTGTCATTTTGATATAATGCCTGGAAGTTTTCCAACACTTGGGCAATGTTATGCTATCCATCCTCAATTAACTGCTTGAAGGTCACAACCACAATAAAGTGCATTTGAGGGGAGTATCCATCGTTTCTTTTCTCAGCAAAGTATATAAGTAGATAAAAAAAGATAACACCAATACAGGGAGCGTGTGATTGGGATTTTGACTAATTAAAAGGGTAAAAATCAACCATGACCATTTTCATCCATTCATTTCTGCAATTGTTCTCGGTCTTTGCTATCTTAAGCTCCCCCATCTCTATCAAACTGTTAAAATAAAACCAAAAACTGAAATCACTTGGTTATAATTTCAATAATTAACCCTATACCCTACCAAGATTTCCTATGAATCCTACCTCAGATAAACATATAACTGATGCAGGGGTATCAAACTAGCAGCCTGCAGGCCGGATGCATCACACACAGGCCACACCCACCCGCGAATGGGGAAAACGTCATAAAACATCACATGTGATTTAGAATCACTGCCTTAATGTACAATATCCCAATGCATTTTCAGAGTTGAAAAGTCAAGTAATGAATTAGATGAACTAACTGAACCAGCAGCATGCACAAAAAGAAAATCACATTTGTTCCCTACCCCAATTTCTTCTTTTGTTTTTATGGTAGACAATTATTTAGATGTTGAATAGATACATTAAAATCTCCTTCTAGTCAAATTTAGCTCCTTATGACTGTAAGGATACTTCCATACTGTTTTCATGGCACCAATACAGCAGTGATATATTTATTTCTGGGATGTTGTTAATGTATTTATTAATGGTCTGCCATCTAACTAAATAGGTCTAGCCCTGCTTAGTTTTCTGAGGTTCATGAAAGCCAACTGCAATGTCCATGAGTAAAACTGTATGCTATTAAACCTGGAGACCCTCTATTACAAGTAGTACTCGACTTATAACAGTAATTGAGCCCGGAATTATCATCATAAATTGTCACAATCATTAAGTAGGTCATCATGTTAAGACCTTTTTTGCAGTGGTTGTTAAATGAATCAATTTTACCTAATGGGCATTTTTTGCCAGAAACTGGAAATAAATGCCAGAAATTGGCAAAAACCATTAGAAATTGCAATTGTATGACAATAGGCCACTGCAAATGGCCAAAAAGGCAAGCTGGTTTGCCAAATGCCCAACATGTCAGCATGTAGAGTGTGCGGCCAAGATAACTTCAAAATGGGTCATAAGTAGCTTTGGGGGGGGGCTGTTGTAACTTTGAAAGATCGCTAAGCAACTGGTCATACGTCAATAATTATCTGTTTAAAACACAGAGACTACTATCGTGCTTCTTTCTATTTCAGAGCACAAAGAAAAACAAAAAAGACCTAAACTACTTTTTTCCTGAACACACTGTATTTGTTTCATTGACTTTGGTACTTTGAAAACTGTCCTATAAACAGACTCTAAATCAGACAGAAGATTTTTACCAAGGAAACCAGTGAAATTCCTTTCTAGGTGTTGCCATGACAATAAGTGTCTCTATCATTGTTTTCCTTCTTGGCTTTTCAGCAAAGGGAGCAAGTTTCACAGGTTTTTCTTTCCTGACTAATAACATTGCATCCATAACCTGTTCAGTTGATAATGATCTCGATATAACTGGGTCTTGAAATATGCAGGTAAGAATTTTAAAATATAGTTCTTGCCCTGAACTCATAGCAGACTTTAATGCTGGGGAGGAAAATAACAAATCAATGAAAGAGAATCTAGTAAATGACATAACAAAAATGAAAAACAAGTACCAAAAAATCATGTTTATATATTATAATACTTCTAATAATTTAACAAATATCTCTACTTGAAGATTGGAATATCTAATATTAAAATAATCACAAATACTTTACGTACTGTATATAATGTCACACAGAATCAAGGCTTATTCTGGAAAATAATGACTGAATGAATAATTCATGTTCTGAGAACCTTACATAATTATTTTCATAAGAAAAATAATGTCCTTAATTTTTAAAAACCCAATTGTAGCCCAATACTTTGGCTTAATAGAGTGGAATGGTTAAAAGGCATGAAGCTGATGCTAAGCATCAGCTGGTCCAGAATGCAATAGCACATGCAATATGAGGCACTCCATGGTATATCCAGGTAACACTGCAGCCATGTGAGCTGTACTGACCTTGCAGCAGGCTTCCAGGTGTAGTTCATGGTGCTGGTTGTCCTATGTGGCATGAGGCCAGTGACTTGCAGGAATACCTCTCCCCAATGGTTCCTGCCCATCCCAACAGATTCGGCAGAATGGGCATGCTCTAGGCCCCATTGGTAAAATATACACTTGGTGGGTCCTCAGAAGCATCTCTGTTGTGTAGAGTAACCTCCCTCTCTCTAGCAGTCCCATCTCTGATTACCTTTTAGAAGATCACAAAGATCTGGATCTTGCTCCAAGCAAGAACTATGAACCAGGATATTAATGGACTTAATGGACTTCTGGAGTGTGTGTATCAGTTTTGGGACCTCAGTGTATTTTTTTTCCTGTTGCAAGGTGTCAAACTGGCAGCCTGCGGTCCGGATACATCATGTGCAAACCAGTGGTGGGTTGCCCCCCAGTTCGGACTGGTTCGCAAGAACCAGTAGTAAAATGGCAGAGGCTCCGCTCACTGACTCAGACGTCATCATAGGCAATCTATGCATGCACAGAAGCTTCTGTGCATGCATGTGAGCGAAGCGAGCGCGAGGGCACGATACAAAACTGTAGTAAAGGTAAGTAGAACCTACCCCTAGTGCAGACCACGCCTACCCCATCTCTGCAAATGGGGAAAACATCGTGAAACATCACGTGACAGCAACGTGACACAGTGAGTTTGCAACCTGTGCTGTAAAGGATTGTGACTTTGGTCCTGGTTTTATCTTTGTTCATTGCCTGGGTGCTTTACTCAAATGGCAGCCAAATAAATATGCTAAATACATAAAATTCTGCCAAGTCAGTTTTGATTTCTGACAACTTCCTGGATGAATCCCTGTAGATTTTGTCCTTGCCTTATTCCTATGGCTAAGGGAATAATGGCTCAAGGTCACCCAGCTGGTTTCTTGCCAAAGGTAGGACTAAAACCTATGGTTTCTAGTTCTCAGCTCAGTGCCTTTATCACTAGACCAACCTGGCTCTTACACTGTATATAGCAATATTGATGGCATTTTTATTGAGCTGTACAGAATGTGGTTGTCCCAAGAACAGTTTACTGTTCGAGATAAAATTGTAGGGTGGTGAAGCACTAGTAAGTTAACCTAAATCAGCACTGGCTACATATATGAATATGATACTCATACTGCTTTTAACTCAGTGATTACTCTGGATATCTTCCAGCTTTCTGCAAATGAAACTTACTATGTAATACATTCATAGCATAATAAAAGAAATTGAGAAACTGCAACTGACAATTTGGGTGTGTATTTTGAATTCCAATGTGCAAACGCTAAGCTTACTAAAGTAAATTAATTCTAGAAAACAACTAAACTTCCCCCTTTTCTAACAATGCAAATAGGCTTCTATTGCACAATGCTATATTTACTGTTGTTACATTCTGGTAATAGTTTAGCATGTATAAACGTTGTTAACTCTTAACCAGAAATGAGTGGGTTATAAAAATACTTAAAATGAACAATCAAGCCTTCCTATTATTGAGAACTGGTGAATTCAATGATTACTACCCATTGATGGAATCAAATAAACAAGGGAGAGCATTTCTTTTGCCTAGGAAGAATTTTATTGTGGGATTTTCAACATCAAAAGTTGAAGGTATATGGAAGAAGTGGCATAATACCAAAAAATGTATTATGTTTCACATTTCATCCTGAATTTGAACTTTTGCTTTACTAAACACACTCTTCTATCTAGATTTTCTGTATGCACAAGTAAGTATCAATAGAAGAGAATATTTTAAACTCAGGACTGAACTGTGGAGTCCTTGGTATTCTCTGAGTGTGGTGGTTTATCTTGCAGATGTTTCATTACCAAACTAAGTAACATCATCAGTGATGGTAATGAAACATCTGCAAGAAAACCAAGCTCAGAGAACACTAAGGACCCTGCACAAATACGCATACATGCACATATTTGCAATGTTTATTTAAACAATTAAGTGTCTGCATCAGTTCAAAATATTTCTTGAGTAGAAATGCATCTAGCCCATTATCAATTTCTGGTAAAAAGTATTTTATCTGTTCTATTGTATTTGCTCTATTTACAACTCAAGAATGTATCGAAATTATTTGCAGTACAGATTAATTTTTAATGGAACTGAATCAATGTTTACTTTCTGTTTTAAAATGCTATTTTGATAGATTTACAAGTGTCTCCTATTATTTTGAGGCTATTATTACCAATTACCAATTAATTTGAACATGGAAGTTTGAACAATAACATGGAATATTCTGAAGAATGTTAGGTGAAAATATAACAGCATAGGTTATTTTTTCCAAGGTTACACCCTTCACTTTATTTTCTGATACAGGTAGTCCTTGACTTACAAAATTCATTTAGTGACCATTTGAAGTTACAGCAGCACTTTAAAAAGTGATTTATGACCATTTTTCACACAACCATTGCAGCATCCCCATGGTCACATGATCAAAATTCAGAAGCTTGGCAAATGACTCATATTTATGACAGTTTTAGAGTCCTGGGTCATGTGATCACCTTTTGCAATCTTCTAACAAGCAAAGTTAATGAGGAAGCCAGGTTCACTTAACAACTATGTTACTAACTCAACAAATGCAATAATTCACTAAACAACAGTGGCAAGAAAGGTCATAAAACGGAGCATTATTCACTTAACTGTCTCGCTTAGCAAGATACATTTTGGGCTCAATTGTGGTCATAAATCAAGATCTGCCTTTACTGGGGTACAGAAATTATACAGCATTAAAAACCACATTGACTTCAATAATCTGGAGTTCTAGGCTAAAGAAGTTATGTATAAATGCATAAAAAGCCATTCTTCACCATAGCTCTGACACAATGCTGATATATTTTATGTAACTTATATGAATTGATAAACAGCCTGTTTCTAAGTAGCAACGATGATTCACAGAAGGCAGAATGATTTTATACCACTTCCTGTGTTGTTGGAAACAAAGCCAATCAAACCACAACTCATAGTCAGGATATAGTTATTGCCCACTTTCACAGACCAGCAAGAGATAAAAAGATTTGCAGCACATGGTACATTTTAATAATGGCAAACATGCATGTCTACTTTAGCTTCCTTATACTTCTTTTAATTACCCTTCAAACTACAGTGGGCTAAATGGCTTTGACAATCAAAACATAAATCATATCATGTAACATAAATGAACACTTCCAAGAAACTGCAGTCTAAGAAAAACTAGATAATCCTCTTGTAGAATTTTGAAAACCTTGGAACAGTAGTGATTAAATAATTTTTAAAGAAACATTTTAGAATAGAACAGAACAGAACAGAACAGAACAGAACAGAATAGAATAGAATAGAATAGAATTTTTTATTGGCCAAGCGTGATTGGACACACAAGGGATTTGTCTTGGTGCATATGCTCTCAGTGTACATAAAAGAAAAGATACATTCATCAAGA